>QNGE01000539.1:236495-266005 GCA_008508345.1 Paragonimus westermani | reverse complement strand
TGAGTGCACGGACTGTCCACATTACTCTGTGCATTTTTAGAGGCTGAGTGAATGAGCCAGTTCGCGGTTAACCACCAAACGTCTACTTATTATCTTCATACTTACTTTCTGGTTGATGTGATCCGAACGTCTACGTTGATCGTCACGTATCTGGGGGCAATCCACAATCTGCACCATGAGTGGTTACGGTTTTAAGGCTTTCGGTGGACCTGCTAACATAGTAGCCCAATGCACGCACTCTTCACACTTTCATTGTCGTGAATGTTGACGAAGTAAAAGGACATGCGAAATCGGTTAACGTAGGCCGCTTACAATCTAGTGGTTTGTTTGCTATAGGTATGCAAGTGGGCGCTAATTGTCTGAACTTGGACAGTTTTTTTATCGTTCGGTTGTGTAAGCTTAGCGATGAGACGAATGAAACGAACGAACGTTAGATGGATGCAGCCAAGGTGAAATAAATGGTTTCAGTGGTTTCACTATCTTATCGATCGTGTCCAATCATTCAGCTCTTTTGTATTTTTGAATTAAAACATTTCAGAGTTAGCACCAACCACTATGGTACTGTTGTCAACGGTCCTGAATATGCTGAAAACCAGTCTGTCCCTTGTGGACGGAATCCTACCTAGCATCCTGCTCTAACCATATAATCAGTATCTGACGTCGAGTACGTGATTCCTGTAGTGAGGATATTTCATTCCTTGTTTCGCACAATTTAATTTTGCTCCTTATTCCACGTTTTCTGATTGATTATTTTCTAGTCAAACTAGTTGCAATAAACATATGCCCAAATTTCTCTTTGTCTAGACACAGACCGAATGTGCCTCGGATGTGGTTGACGATTACTCAAGCGAAACCGACTGTTCCGACAGTTCGGAACCGGAGCGTTCTGCTTCACCTCCATTACCACCGCCTCCGCCGTTAATGTTCCCGAGTGTGATTGCAGCAAGTCCCATTGCTCCCCATCCGTATCCCGGAGAACCACGCCGGTTCTCTGCCACCTCCCAGACTGCAGTCACCCCCGTGACTCATACGACTCTTGGATCGGATGTCCTCGGACGAACAAATGCCATGAAGTCGGTTTTGTTCCCGGCAAGCGACGTACATACTTGTCTACTCCCGGACGGAAACAAACGCAACAGTGCGACAAGCTTGGATAGTGGTCGTGATTCCACCTATGCGGGAAGCAATGAAAGCAATAGTGGAGTACGATTTCGCTGTTCTTTTCCGTCCGACGAGTCCGTGTTGAGTGATGTCTTCTGCCTCTAAGGTTGTGACATTACGTACTTAGAACGAAATAAGGACATTTTCAAGGCAAGCTGTGTCAGAGATAGTTATTCATGTCCCTAACGAGTTGACGTGTCTGCTGTGCACAGTTATTCGTAGTGTTAACCATTTTGTTGACCCCAACGATGTGGACATGACGAGCATGTTAGAATTACAAAATTCATTAACCTTGCTGAGTGATGTTTCGGTCGTTTACAACTGGTAAAGAATTGGGCTTATGTAAACGAAACACCGCTCATGTTTAATTGCAACTTTCGCATTCGAAGTGACTTTCAAGGCAATCTTTTGAAAAGAAACACAAGCCCCGACCACGCCGTTTGTTTCAACTCATCAACAATGGATGTTCTGACCATGAGTGGAACTTGAACCTTGGTCCACTTTCTGGAGGAAGGGGCGTTAGTTGAGAGGCTTATCGCCTGATCGCCTGATGACCACTTCAGCGCTGATCTCGAGATGGCTGTGATCCAACTATATCATTTAAAAGTCTTTAGCTTTGCTCGTTAGCTGTGTGCAAGTTGCCCGGTGCTCTCTGGGGTGGAGCTTGTAACGCGAAAAAGCCAGAATGTCTCCTCCTCTTTGGTGCAGATAAGACCGTAGAATCGGTCGGGATTCAAGACTATACGAAGTCTCTCGGGGCAGCTGTAAACCCCTTGGTTCGGAGCGAAACAAGACAGGGTATTGAAGGTTGGCTCGGATAAAATTGGTTCTGTACACCAATTAGTAATCGTTGGCAAATTATACAACGTGCAATCAGTTGAACTGTGAACACAGAATTTAACCGTCAGCAGGTATCGTTCAAATCTGCGGTACGGCAGGCAATTCAGTGAGGCAGTGCAAAATAAACAAGCGAACGTAATTTCCAATAATTCCGACCCGAATGAATCGGTCGTTTGTGAATTGGCATTCTGAAATATCACGTATATAGCCATCAAATATATTGTGTACTCAGCAGCATATAATTAATTTATTGTGACAAAAACGAGCCGAAATGACTGTATGCAACCTTTTAACAACACTGAATTTGACATCAATAAATCCGTGAAATGAAAACCCATCAGCTTAGCTTAATGTATACTGGATGAAAAAGGTCATTAAACAGCCTGTCGGAAGATTTGTAGACGGAAAAATTTAATCCCACAAGAATGCATCATAACTAGGTGGGGACTTGAGAACACGATCTACAAACTTAACAGTTTTAGTGAAGTGTGGAACTCAGTGAACACCGCGAAGAAATGAACGTAACAACAATAACCAAAGTGTGTAGTCTAATTTGGAGGATGTACGCCTACATCAAATGATCATCTGTCAAACGTTAAGGGTTGGTAACAATTTAGAACGGGAACGTCAAGCGGAATACGAAAGCTACAGTCTGTTGTAAGCAGTGTTCAGTGTTTGACTGCTACAGTCTTCAACCATTCACGAACAAAATCAGAGACATTTGGCCAAACAGATTCTTTTCGTAGTTCGTGGGTTGATATACTATAAGAATGTTTAAACAGTTGCAGTATCCAGGTATGTTGCTGTCTCATCCTGACGAGTTCCATTCACTATATCATGGTAATCGCACTCGGGTTGTATCCAATTATTTATATATAGTTCTTGAATTACACAAACCAGTTACATGAAATAGGCTTCAGACCGATTTAGGGTTCATAAATTCAGAAGTAATTCGAATATCAGATCATGATAGCGGACTCCGCAACCACTGGTCACAAGTTGTTTAACTGACCTGATATTGGAGCCGCTCTTCAGCGTTTAGTTGCAGAGATCATCGGAATTATGGAAGCCACTCACGTTCTGGTCATTTTGTTACACGATGGCCGACCTGGAATCGGGTAAGTTAAGTGGTATTTTTAGGTAAGTGGTTTAAATTTCAACTGAACAGTCAGCTTGTTTCAAAAATTATCATAATGCTTTTCCTCCTCTCTAATGCAACAAGCTTTTTTGATAGATCCATCTGACTGATTTCACAGATCTTCACTTCTCTATTAAAATTAATTGAATTGTAGTGCCCACCTTCCACCCTCCATCCACACTCGACCTATGACCCAGTAGCCTGAGAATCGTAAAGTTTCTCACTGGGTGCCCATTTGGACAGTTCCGAAATCGAAAGTTAGCATATTTAATCGCAAGATGCTTCTGTGTCTGAACTATACTGTCATCGCTTGCACAAGTTTCGACTGACTACAAGTTTGTTTAAGAACCATATTAGGCCGAGATTAATTACGTAGTATGCTATCCGAAGATAAGTTCGAAAACGGAGTTGTACAGTTGCTTTTGCTTAAATGATTACCTACTGAACAGGTACGCTGGCAAATAGCATAGCATAACGTGTCTCGTTCAGTGAGACTGTTCTATGACGCTTACGCTAGCATCTGTTGTTGAAATGAAGTTTATGTCTCTTTAACATCAAAATATGCAGAATGGCTAGTCGTCAGTTATCGAAAACACACGTGATCTGCATGATTATACTAACATAAAAACCTCCTAGTAAAATACAGTATGAGTTATTCAAGTTTAAATCGATATCTCTGATGATGTTTTGGTGAAATCAAGCTGCTACTCAACAACTGGGGCATAGAAACAAAAACACTTTTTTTCGTGAAGATTGCCAATGAATCATAGAAGAAAACCGTGACAAACATGTCTTTTCCGTAATTTATCATAAGATCTAGAGGTGAGCTCCAGTGGATAACGGTGCTAGAATCATCGACTCGTGTCCCCGAAACACAGTACACATCTAGCTCCAGACTTAAGAGGCACTTGCTAGAGCAGCTTTCTGACCAACCTGTCAGAGTGCGGACATTAAGGGAGCTAATGTTTATCACTTGTCTTAGCCCAGGAAACAATTATTGGCCGACGCCACATGGAAGGTAGAAAAATTGTAGGACAAGATAGAAGAAAGTTGTAGTGGTTGAATAATATCACTGTCAGGGGAACTATAACTTACGATACTTCCCGATCGTTTATGCCGCGGAAAGAGGTTGACCTGAGAGACCTCACCCCGAGTCTCTGATTCAGAAGTCTGACCCGCGAAACAAAGGGATACAGGGTTTTATTGGGGGACCCTGTCCGGAGCCAGTGATTCAACAGTCTGACTTATTTGGCAGTGAAAGTCTTGTCTATCCTGAGGGCGCAGTGTATAAGACATTAATGCCTGATTCTGAACACTGCTGCGCGCAGTGGATATACTCGGAGCTACATCAGTCTTTTGGGTGATGCCAGATGCTTCTCGACCATAGTAAACAATTCGTTGACGATCACGATCACCCGTTGGGCAGTTGGAGCGCTAGTCATCTGGAGGTTTCTTCTAGCCCCTTTCTTATTGTTACGGGTGATAGTAGTGTCGCAACTGTAAAAACAGTTGAGCTGTATACTCCCAGTATCGTGCCTCACTACACAGACACTTACGCGGTCAGTAGTGCGATGTTCAACTCTGTAAGTGCATTTGCTCTTTGTCAGTCTGCCTTCTTTTAGCCTATCTGAAAAAACTGCACTTGGAAGGACCGAAGTTCCAATTAGAATAGCCGGCTGGATCCCAACAGCCTGAACACCACGTCAATGTAGCCGTCTAGCTCAGGGTGTAGCGGAAAACCGGAATGATAGTCGATCTGACACGGGAGTGATAGTGACTTGAAGCTGACGTGCACACTTGTGTGCTCTACGACCGTCCTGAGGTGAATGTGGTCAACCTGGAAGTAGGTCTTATCATATTTATGGAGTGATGTGCTGTTGCACATGAGCCACTCTTGAACACACACACACACACACAGAAGAAAAGCGTAAAATCCATACATCTTCGGTAAGCGTCACAATCATCACCAACCGGCAACACTGTTACAAGTCTGCCCAAAGTAGCACTCCTTTCTTCAAAACAGGATAAGCGTGCGAATTCGTACAATTTGTCAGTAAACATGAATCATCCGCGTCCATGCTTGTGTGCATATGCATTCGGTTATAACTACTTGCAGATGTACTATGGGCTTTGAAAGAAATGAAGCTGAATCATCTGATTTTGTAACATTCGATTTGTTATGTATGCACGTGTCGTCGTCCGGCCGAAATCCAGATTTTTCGAAATTGAGTGTCCTTCAGATTGCCAAGTCTGCCAGTAATACACTGCCGATTCTCATAAGTCGCTTTAGTGGATTCCAGTGTAAAGCGATCGAGATATGCTGCCGGTGCAGTCAGTCGACTGAATCACTTGGTGGACTTCATATGACGGTTGGTTGGGTAACTAGGTCCAAATGTGAAATTTCTGAGCTTCCAGCATGGTTTCGTAGCTCATCTGGTAGAACACTTGTCGCGTCTAGGCATGTTGTTTCTGTCACTGGTCTGAATCCAGCCGAAGTTAACATTTTTCCCAATCGGGTCTCTTCTAAATTGTTACCTGCCAAACTAATTGCCTCTAAGTAGTATGTGTCCACTGATCAACATTCACAGGGGTAGCACGACCGTTGCCCTGGTTGTTACCCCACCTGGTTATCCCTTACATCTGATTTCCTTATCTGCCATTCATCCTGTAGACTGCGGTACAAGCTCGCCAATTAAGTATACTTAATGGTTGGCGATCATCACGAAATCAGCCGCTTGCTTTCGCCGAATTTTGACCGATTGACGCAATTGTTTTGCATGTTTTGATCGCTCCTTTTGAGACGGTGGTTTATTGTACTATAAGCCCTGTGCCATAAAGCAAGCTTGTTAAAGACGACATAAAAACGAAAGTCATATTAATAGCCAGTCTTAACGCTACGAATATTTACACACAGCAGTAGCATTTTAAAACATCAATAGAAAGGTAACCGCTAGAACAGCCATATGAGTAGGATGGTCGCCAGCTTCCGTAGCAGCTTCCAGTCTTCTGCATCTCCTTTCTTTAGACAACCAAGGTTTTCTCTTGTGCCTTTATAAACATCCGCCCACAGTGAGTGAGCATCCATTGGTAGATTTGAAGAAAGTTACAGGTACGTACAAAACAACTGAAGTGAACAAGACGGATGTATGGTTTGAGCACAAGTCCCGGGCGAACGCCTCTCTCATGAGGTAGTAAATGGAGCTTTCTGTCAGTGTGACTTACTACTCAACGAACTCTACAATGTCCTGAAAGTCATTCCATTGAGATCCAGATAGGACTTTCGCTACCAAGCCGACTTTCAACTGGAACGTCAGTCATTTGAGTCTCAGCACCCCTGACTGTTCGCACCATCCAGGTTTGGGCGACCTGATACTGTATAGTCTGTTTGTGATTCACTGGTTCTTCTAACCTCAATCATGTTGTAAACGAACTGATTGCGAACCGTTACTTTAGACTGAAAGTCTACAGTGCGGCTTAGGATATAAAGGACAGTGCACTCGTTGAGAATTTGAGACAACGATTTCGTAACCATCTGTCAGTATGTTTCTTCAAGTTACTTCACACAAAGCGGCATTCTTTCGTAGTGTCTTATCATCCGTTTTCTTTGTAGAACACTGCTGGATGGTCCCGTCCGCTAACCACAACCATTGAAAAGAATTTTTTATCGAATAAAAATTCACCAAGTAGAGTTATCACTTCAGGTGACTGTCGTCCAATGGATTTAGCAATCCCACCCGGACCCTCGACCTATGGTTGCGACGAGAATCCACTAAACCCGACCGAATCCGCGTTTCCCGGTAAGCCCAACACAGATCGATTACCGAATGTTGGAAACATGTGCTGTAGCGCATCACGTCTCTCCTCAGACCCACTCACTCCTACGTTGTCGGCTTCACGATTTGTCTCAGCCTCTTTGCAAATATCTTGCCCGGATTACGCATCTGCGAAGCACAACCAATTAGATCCTATACCGTCTCCGATCTCACAGGAGGTCAATTGTGCTTACTATCGGGTTCAGCCGCCTGATTCTGTTCATCTGGACCTATTCCCTAAGAGTCGCAGTCAGCAACCGCTCTATCAAACTCCAATGTGGCATGTGAACACACGACCTTGGTTGTCAGTTTGGAACTCCTCTTGGCGACCGGATGCTCACAGTGAACGACAACAGCTCGCAAGTTGGTTACATGCAGTTGACCTACAGCGGTGCGTTTGAAACTGTCTAAGTGTGTTGTGTAACTAGCTTAATGGCTATTTCACCCTTGATTTGGTTTACTGATCCGCAGTTCAGTTTTTTGTAACCCATAACGGCCTTCATGCCACCTTAAAACTCAGACAATTTATCAAAATTTTACTGTGCGTGTGACCTTCTGGGTTACAAGGAGTTTGACATTATTGGATTACCTGGGACTGTAGCTCACAGTTAGATTCTCGTGGGTGCTTTCCTAACGCCTACCATAATACACTCTGTTCACACTTTCTGGCAACGACTGGAAGAAGCAGCGCGATGGAGAACCCATGATTTGACATGATGGTACGAAGGAATTGGCATTAACTGTGGTTTTCGTTGTTCTTACTGGACTTCCAGGCCGAGGTCCAAAAAATGTTGAATGTTGGTTGGAGCCACCAAAGATCATAGCCAGGAATCGTAGTCGATAGCGAAACTGTTGTGATTGTTGTCGTGATGTTCCATAAATATTAATAGGTTTACTGCCCTCCGAACACGAAATAATATCCCAATAAAGTTAACAAAAATACTGAAATCGTGTGCGATGTGGAGCTGACAAAACATCTTTCATTTGCGATCGTTGCACATTTCAATCTGCTTCATTTTATTCCGACTTTCTTTGCACACCAAACCAAAACATCCACTCCGAATCTACACTCGAACCAAGAGATGCTGATACTGAGTGCATGTTTTTGAGGTTGTTCTCAATGTTCACTTAGACTTGTACGGCCAATCCATCACGTGAGCGTAAACTGTTTCATTCCATTTAGGGTCATATCTACTGAATCGCGGTCAAGCGTAGTTACAGATGTGGGCGTGTGAACTAACTTGCAGGTGTTTGAGCGCTTGTTCATTGTGCACAGAGTCTTCCACTATAATGACCAGTTATTCACTCACTTGTTTCGACTCCATCTACAGTCACATCGCAGGTTTAGAACATTATTTTTTAACCCAATCTTGCTTATTGTGTCTCTCTCAAGGGAGATGCTTGCATAGAATCTCCATTCTGCATAGGTGTTGCTATATCGTGCTTAAAGATGCCGAGCAGTTACGAGACAAATACAGAGTATGATCGAATACAAAGGGATTTAATCAATAAATGGTTTGTACTTTCTGTTCATTGCCCCTGAGCAGAACTGAACGGGTACCGAAACGCAGACATGCTTTAACCTTGTTAAACATGGATTGCCTAGGTGTACAGTGCGGCCACCAGTGCGCATATGTGATAGACAGTCTGGTTGAACACTGAGCGCAATCTGGGCGATGAATCAATTGCATACTTTATCCCTGTTTGTCACGTGAATTCTAGAAAGAGATTTGCTCTTACGTGCTTTCCTTATTTATTGTGCTCGATTCGTGGTCCCGAAATGTTATTGATCCTACTTTTGGACCTGTATGTGAACACAGCTGGTCGCGAAATCCTCGATATTGCATCTGTCGTATGGAACCATCATACATGAGTCTGTTTGATTTTGCACACATTGATTCGCACGAATCAAGTCAGCTGAATACGTTTACTGAGTGACTTCTTGCCGTGGAACCGGAGGCGGTAGCGTTCCTGTTATCAGATTACCCCTCTACTGTGATGTTTGCGTTTTATTTTTTGTAATCGGTACTATGTTGCTAATTTGTGTGAAACTTGTTCTCACTCCAAGTACCTCAATCCACTGGAAAAGCCGGTTGGGACTTGTAGTCAGTCTCAAAGCAAACAAAAATATTAACGCATGAGTCGCCTTTTGGAAAGCAGGCTTCTTTATCAGGGTGGTTTCGGTTTGCTTTGAATGTGACGTAGCTGGTGTAATGTGTAGGAGAGCTGGCTGTGGTTTTAATTCCATGCTTCTGTCATGAACCGATTAGTGCAGTGTACTTGGATATGTACGGTCCTGGCTATTTGCTCTTCATGTAGCAGCGTGACTTTCGCTGGTTGTTCATCCCTTGACCACACATAGGACCAATAGACCACCTTGCTCTACTCGTTAGCGTCTTCACCTTTAGCTCCTCTGCTGCAACCAGTTGGAAACAGTCAAACGAGAAGTACTTATACTCACAGGTTGTATGTCACACCACTGACTGCAAGATAGTCGTTAGGTGGTGAGACACCATCCCGTAAGCAAGCACCGGAACTGTTCTTACAGTTATATCACTACTGTTCTCCGTGTGAAGAAGAGAAAAATTAAAATGTATTGTTAAATGAGGAGTACTCAGGTTGCTCAGCAGTTGAGCGTGATCGCTGACCTACCATTCATTATGGTCGAAAACCTTGCAGTGGTCCTCAAAAGCATAATGTAGCTTTGACCACACCTATCTCGTGCAACGGTGACCAGACTCTTACGTCAATATCTCGTTCACTGCGCCAGTGGGCTGGATTAGTCTCATATTGCCAAGTGAATCACATTGTCAGTTCTTTGGCTTCGGGTAGAGTCCCTCAGCAAGTACCGTTGCTCTAACAGAGCACTTTGCTCATTTTCATGTTCTCCGTTCTCTGTGTTTAATTTTCATTCCCTTCACCCAAGCCATCTGGCAAACATCGGCGCTTTTCGTGTCCATATAGTCTCCGAGAAGTAGGTCAGCAGGCTACTCTGGTAAGTATTCTCCAGAATCTGGAGCCAAGAGTGGTTTATGTCTCAGAGACACGGATCGCCGAGTCCAGCACCGTTATCCAATTGGATTCGCCTATTGATCTGCTTAAGAACCGTGGAGTTTGCTTGGCCGAGAGAACCGAAGAGGTACCAAGAGTATTTTTTATATGGGAATGGGCAAGTCCTGTTTTCTTTAATTCATGACTGTACAGAATGTCGCCAAGGTGTTAATGAGATCACATGTGAAAAAGCTAACTCACGAATTTTCAGCTTGTCGCTGCTCAGCATTTTGGGGAGCCATTTAACTAGTCGGAGCTCAGCTATAGCCCCAGGAGATAGCGTGCTCAGTCATGTACGTCCTGGTGATCCCCCGTCTGAAACCGAAGTGGCCTCAGAGTTCAAAGTATTGGGGCATAATGAGGCTGCAGACCAGGTTCTTCTTCCTTCGGAGTTCTTCAAAGATTGTAGTGAAAGATTGCCTTCCGACCTGAATGCACTCCTCGATTCAAATATGAGAGACTGAATAGGTACCTCATGACTGGTGCGTATCAGGATTCATTTTCATCTTCAGGAAAACGTCAACGACATCATCTGACAACCACCGAGGTCTTGGCCTTGTCTCTATTGCTTTCAAGCTGCTCAAGGGTCTCATACTCTGTCGATTTCTGAAACACAGTGAGAGCCATACAATTGAAGAAAAGGTAATTTTCCGGTCTGAACGCGGATGTATCGATTGTTGCCTTGCAACAGACAATGGGTCTTCGGCATTTTCCTCAATCATCGCACAAGAGCCCCAGTGAAATATGAAAATTTGTTGAAGTAGTATACCCCATTCGAGTGCAAGGTGCGCATCTGCGAGCGACTATGTCGAATGTTCTTCGCTGCAAGTGGCGTTTTTCAAAGAAGCGCCCAGCAGTTCCAGGGACCTCAGAGTAGAGCTTCTAGTAAGCTGACTAATTTCGAGTGTGCGAACGACACCGTTTCACATAGCTCTTCTGTAGAGAACATGTAGACCATGCTGATCCGATAGGAAGATGCAGCTGATCTACACTGCATGAACTTTGCACCTTCAGAGTGCACAGTTTTGTTACAAGATTGGGTTGGCATAAACTCTATCTGGGGATTGTTCACCGTTCATCTCACTTCTGAAGTATCATCTCATCACCTTGTAGTATCGTTGGCCAGGTGTCCGTGGGGACAGCAATAGTACGTAGTGCATTGATACCTACTTACTACTTTCTTGTTCCGTGGATCACCGTTAATTAAGATAGATAACAGGCTGTCTCTAAAATTCGGCGGTTCTGTTCATTGTTAACTTGTTGATCCAAGATCGACATTGTGGTCCACTTCTGTCACATCGGGCTGTGAGATGGGTAGTGTGCAGTAACGGTTGGTCTATGGTTGTTCGGCCAAGTTTGAGTGTTTTATTTCGATGTCTAGTAATAAACCTACCTTGGGCTACGCAAGTTACTCGATCGCATTGCTCATTGCGCCATGGGCATCGAAGCCTTATCGACTCAGATCCACAAAACTCTCTTGGAAACTTAGATGAGACCCAACTGTGAAAAGTCAGGGCTTCGGCTGGATTCGAACCAGCGACAGACGGCATGCCTCAACGCGGCAAGCGCTCTACCAGCTGAGCTACGAAGCCACAGCGGGAGCTCTGAAATTTCACATTTGGACTCTGTTACCCTCCCGTCCCATTGTCTCATATGGGATCCACCAAATGATTCAGGGGATCGTCTACCCCGGCAGGATTTCTCAGCGGTAGAGCGCTTGCCGCGTTGAGGCATGCTGTGTTTGTCGCTGGTTCGAATCCAGCGGAATCCCTGACTATTCACAGTTGGGTTTCATCTAAATTCATAAATCTGCCACACTTTCTTTTGGAAACGTTGGCACATACACAAATCAGAGGCGCATTTATCATGACGTGTTCGGTAACACCATTGCTTTATTGGAGGCCGACAACCGATGGAACTTGTGCAGCTTGAGTCCACACGCAAAGGAACTAGCTGTTATCGACCTCAGTAGACTAGGGTCTTCTTTGTTGGAAATTATTCTCCGACGCCCGTTTCCTGCGAGACGTTTGTAAACACCAAATCTATGATAACATTTGGTCTACCAATGCAGGCTTCCTCCACACACCGTTAGCATTTCACCCGTCCAATATTTCGACAATCCACCTTTCCACACAATGGTGGTCTATCAAACAAGTCTGCGCCTCCGGATGAGAATCCATCCAAAATCGGCAGTGTGTTGGTGAAGTTTACCTGCACACGGCTGATTCATTTCCGGTGTGGAAGGATGCCCATCTTTTTGGCAACACTGTCGGCTTGAAATCAGCGGCTGAAACATAAGAACGAGATTAAACGAATCGAAGAGTACAGTCAACCAGGCCTTGACGGCAAATCTAGCTTGGTTTGTTTTCACCCGTGAGCCTGTGCTAATTTATGGACGTTTGAAGCTATGTATTTCAACAGTTGATTATAGGACTTCATGGTATAAAGTGGTGCACGGCATACAGTTTTTAAAAACACTTTCAAGTCGAACCGTATTTTTGTTTATTCATGACAGCTTGTCCATTTTGCAGAAAAACAAACCACGGTTAAGCGTTTTCTGCTAGATTCTCTCCGGTGTGCTAATCCAACTTCTGGTTGCACACATATTATAGTCCGTGAATGGTAATGAAATCCGTTTCGTCTGACTGTCATCCGGATGATCTGCTTCTCGAAAGTCGACGATCCGGCTGTGTCCGTCCTGCTCTGGTTGCCGTGACTGACTTTTCATGTGCAGTAACATCTGGATGTGCAGGTCCCTTCGTGCGCACAACCAGCATACCATGAGAAAATCTGGCTGTCTGACAGCTTGGTCTTGGTAGGCTATCTGGTCCTGGTGTCCATTCTCAGTTAACACACTCAACTGGTACCTAATTTGGCCTAATGTGTTTCTCGCTCATGTCAGACGGCGGACTTTTTTTCCCGTCCGTGTGTTCGTATCAGATACAGTTCACAATTGCTCACATAGACGCAGCATTGAACTGGACTCATGAGAGTTCAACCTGTGTCAATTTATCGGCCGAGTTGGTTAGTGGAACAAATGACCGAGTGGCTATGATCAACCATTCTTGTTTATCTGCGAGCTTTGCGCTAACTACGTCGTCTGCCGTTCCTGTGTTCACAGTTTCGAGGCCAGCCTAAGTTTCATGGTCCTGACAATACGTCCAGTTGCCAGGCGATGCAACAAATTTTGATTGCAGTGTACCGGTGGGTGATACGGTAGTTTAGTTTTTGTGCACACAAGAAGCGTAACCTCTGTTCTAAAAGGATGAAACAGGTGAGGAGGCTTACTTTATAAGCTCCCCATAAGTAAACTCAAACGATCAGCTTCACAATACCTACATCTAACAAGCAACCGATCTGTGTGTTTGATAGCAAAATAGCACCTGAAAAACGAGGGGCTTCCTGACAGCCTCTCTTCATAAATTGTCTTCAATCTACAGACAGTTGGATTGAACTCGGTTAGCCATCATCTTTTTGTTGTGCAATATGCAGCTTAGTTTGTGAACAGTATAAGATAACTCGTAGGCGCGGGAACTAAAGTACAGGTCCGAACGCCAGGAAGATCCGAAATTGGAAGCGGTTGTTAGAAAAGTGTGTTCACTATGGGTGACATGTCACCAAAGAGAATATGGTTGCACTACTGTCAAGGATATGAATACACACCAGCCGTGCAAAATAGTGTTCGTATTTGTCTTCTATTTTCACATACCTGTGTTGGGTGTTCTGCATTAAACGACTTCCAGGCCTAGCCTTTTTTAACTGTCACAGCGCGTCTATATGACGCAGTATACCTCTTGTAGTTTAAAATGTCTCGATATCATTTTCGCGTGTCTTCATGTCAATTTAATGCTGGGTTCCAACGGCGAGAAGGGTAGTATGGCAAATGTACATACGGGTAGGCTGAAAATCACAAGGATTGGTTCGATTTTACAGAATGAGAGAACGCGGACCCGCCAGATTCAGAGTGCAAACAGAGTTCAGCCGCCTAGACTCAGCTACCTGAGACAGTCTAGATGGACATCGAGACACGCGCAATTGATATCGAAACATCCTAAACTGGAAAAGGTATAGTCTACGTTACAGAAGAAGGCTAAAGCCATACGAGAAAGGGGACAAATTTGCCAGACAGTAGACGGCCTTTTGGTAACACATTGTTTAACATGTTGAATAATATGTGGGAGTAAAACACCGGAAATGGGCACGTTTGGCCGTTTTTCGGAAGAGCGAGAATCATCACGACAACTGAATACACACTGATGCGTAAATCTACAGGGATTTTGATACTAAGAATGGACGTAAGAAACACTGTCGTGGTCAGTTAGAGATTAAAGCTCTTCACTCGAAGATGTGGTTGATAACAAAATCTTCAATTTAAGAGCCGAACTCCAATTATCGTTCCTAATCAGCTAATAGCTGCTATCATGTCCTCTTATAAGACCATCTATAGGTCACCTCATCTCGTGGGCCAGTGGGGCTCCTCGGCAAAGTGCATAATACGTTTGTGTAAAATGTGTGCGTTACCCACTATCGGAAATCCTCGATGTAGCCTTCCCATTGTTTGTTCACTGATGAGTGGTTATCATTGACTGTAAACATTTGTGCTCGCAGATCTAAATGCAGTTGAGGTCCTCAACGGTTCCAAAGTCAAACTAGATGAGACCCAACTGTGAAAAGTCAGGGCTTCGGCTGGATTCGAACCAGCGACAGACACGGCATGCCTCAACACGGCAAGCGCTCTACCAGCTACGAAGCCACAGCGGGAGCTCTGAAATTTCACATTTGGACTCTGATACCCTCCAATCCCACTGTCTCATATGGGATCCACCAAATGATTTGCGAGCTGCCGGTGTGGCTTCGTAGCTCAGCTGGTAGAACGCTTGCCGCGTTCAGGCATGCTGTGTCTGTCGCTGGTTCGAATCCAGCCGAAGCCCTGACTTTTCACAGTTGAGTCTCATCTAAATTTTCCAAAGTCAATTTTCGCATACACGCAATTAAACTGCTTTCATACACGATTGAACAAGAAGAATAGACATGAACAGTTGGTTTAGTTCGCTCAGACCTGACTTGAAAATGACACTACTCACATCCACAGCTTGCTGGAACTGCAACTGCACCACCTGAGTTCTGCTCATGTAGAGTGAAGGGCGCAATTAGTATTGCTCACTTTCCAGCACCGATCGTTCGCATAACTTTTGTTGAACACCACTCATTCTTTAAATCACCACTGCATCCTGTCCAACACAATTTCTTCGAGCTTGGTACACTGATTTACAAACACCAAAATTCGCTGTTCATTGGAGTGTAGGAGGTAGGTCAGTGAACCACGATTTCTCCATTAGAAGTTGGAGCGTAGAGTACGCTTGTAAGGGCTCTAGGGTGATTGATTCAACGCTGAGATGGGCGTTTCCACAATGTAAGTAGATGTTGATCCCGTCCGCATATGATCTACCATCCGTTTAACTCGGACGAGCGAGTTGATATTTCTACAGGTAGGCTGAGAATGTCTCCGAAACGAAAAGCCACGTTTACCTGAGGTACAAGCGGACACGCCCACGTACTGCTTGCGCATCATGGTCTGATGAACGAAAGCGAGCTCGCTGCCTCTACAAGACGTGGATGCACGGCTCCAACAATCCGTTCATTCGTCGGGCGTTGACCAACTCATTTTTAATATAAAAGAACAAAAACGCACCGTTTTTAATAATAGTCATATTACTTTCTTACCTAATCGTGTGTAGGGTGTCATGTTCAATCAACCGAAACCGTGAGAAACGCCTTTGTAAATGCTGTAACTGGAAAGTCAGAGTAACAGCTATTCGTCATAGGTCAGCCACTGAGGTGATCGATACCGTGAAGTGGATTCACCCACGTAGAATTACAATGAACAAAGGTCGATGACTGTGGTTGTCGTGCCTGACCTGGATAAGTATTCACACGTACCTCCCAGACTTATGTTCCTATTTTGATGTGGTTTTAACGATTGCATCACACTCCTTACGAACTCCAACTGTCGGTCAGCTGTGTTGGATATTTAATCACTTTCAATAAAACGATTGAACTTTGTATAGTTTTCCATCAGAAACACGTTAGTTTGTCACACATACTTGGAGATAAAAATACTGTAAACGTCATAAATTATATATGCCACACCTCTCTATAGAAAACATTATCAGTGCTTGAGTGCTAGTTGTTTTAATTGCTGCGGACTAGGCAGAAGTGACTACTTTCGTTATCATAAGGGTGCAAAATTTCCGTTGTTCCATAGTGCTGATAAAGATCATTTTATCCAACACTTTCACCTCAGACTGGAAGACTGTTTGGCAGATGCCGGATTCAGCTTATGGACATTGTGTCGGGCCACTCCAGAAGAGTTGAACGCTTGCGGGATCACAAACCCGTTGGATCGACAACTGCTCCGGACTGAACTCAATCGAGTTCGTGTACCAGACGCTTTGCCCGAAAACTTACCCGTAAGTGTTTCGGATGAGTATTTGCCAGCCGAGGGTTTTCCGTTCGCGAACATTCATGATCCTCATTTAACTTTATGCTCCTTCAGTGGTTAGTTCATTAAGTGTTGGAATATTTGTAAGCTGCATATTAGTAAATCTGGAATGTGTAGACAAAGTGTCGCCTCGAACCGAGTAGCTCAGTTTTAGACAGTGGGTTCTTTGTAGAATTCCTGTGAACGTTGGCTAATGTGACATTCCTTCTGCATATCCAAGGTGCTGTCTCTAAGCCGAATGTAACCTTTACAAATGCAACTGAAGTTTGCTTAATAGCGCAACTTGTTTTGACCGAATTCGCGCATCATAGCCGAACTCGTTGAATTCACACCGTCTACAGTTTAAGCAGCATATCCTCCGTCAGTGTATACACACCAGAGAAGACTTGGCCTTCACGTTCAGTATGGCTGCGAGTGAAAAGCTGAACTCGGGTATTTCTGGAAGAGGGTGAAATGTTTCTAGTGTGTTAGATCTTGACGCAGACGCTATCTTAAACGTTGTTAGGTCAAGACAAAACACTGTAATCTGGGAACGTTGTTTGGTAAGTGTTGAACGGACATGATTATGCGTATGACCCACCCAATGGCTACTAGTATAGATTGGCGGTGGCTGACCGTTTGGACCCCTGCAATCGAGGTGAAAATAACCAACATGTATCCGTCCAGTTATCTTTCACGTGAGTGTCGGCGACTGAATCCAATAAGTTACAGTCGCGGTTAATGGGTGTCACAGTTGGCTTTAAGGTAGTTCATGCATTTACATGATTACACGGTTGCTGTGTATTTACATTACAACGAGTAGCTTTGTAGACTTATGAAAATGGTTTGCACGCTGTGTCACGTCCTTCTATCTGTTTTCTACTTCGACCTATTTGCCCTCAGGCTGGTGTGAAAGAATGGCTCACTCATTTGAATCTGGATGCATACTGGCCCGGTCTGCACGATCAGGGTTTCACCTCTTTCGAACGCTGCGCTCAGCTAACATGGGAGGATTTGGAGGACGTCGGGGTGACCAAACTGGGTGAATATAAGTTGTGTGATGTTTTGTTTAGATGTGCGCCAATTATTCTTCCCTGGACACAACACTTTTGTGTTCGAAACTTGCGAAGCACCATACGCTTGTGAATTCTAGTCTTTACTCACTGATTAACCAGGTGTTCTTTTGCGGCAGTTATTGAGTGTTGCTGGGCCCATTCACCCCAAGATATGTTGCTGAAGCCTGAGTTGGAGCGACATTTTCCACAGGCCGCTTTTTGGCGGCCGCCATGTTTGACTGGATGTTGGAATTGAAGATACCAGACCTGTAAGCGTGCGTGTTTATGTGATGTGCTGTTTTCTCCCTTACTTCGGGATTAAAATTTGGTTTACATTCATGATCTGGACATTAGGTAATTTGTGCAACTGAGAGTGAACGCGAACTCCTAGTTACTTATGATTTCTTCAAACTACGTGTGTTCTGTGCAGCCTGTTGAGACTGAGACACGTTTGGTATTCTTCTGGAGTTGTTTGTCAAGGTTAGATAGCAAGAACCGATTACTGAGATCTTAATCCGGTTGTCAAGCCATCGGCTGCCATCTGTGCGACGGGGTTAGGAAACCTGAGGGCGGTGCGTGACACATTGGTCGATCGCCATTCACTTGAAAAGGCACGAAAAATGTTTTCGTGAGCCAACCGTGTTGACCACTGCGCCACTCACGTCACATTAGACACGACTGAATCATCGTGTGTTAACACCCAGCCACATGCACTTGTGAGTAATGCTTTGATTGCCCAATCGTCTCCAGAAGCGACACAGTGGCTGTTCTGTTATCTCCCCATTTGAAATAGCAGAAACAACTAACTTGTTGAGCGATATTTTGGTTACTGATATGTAGTAGGGAGGTTTGGTTTTAACATAAATCGATTGGAGATAACAGAACAGTTACTGTGTCTCTTCTCGAGATGATTGGGCAATCAAAGCATTACTCACAAGCGCATGTGGCTGGGTGTTCACACACGATGATTCAGTCGTGTCTAATGTGACGTGAGTGGCACAGTGGTCAACACAGTTGTCTCGGGAAGGTCTGGCCAGTGTTCCAATTCCCGCTGTGGAGTGGATATGCACTACTGACGAACTTTACTGAGATCGAAGTTTGGGTCTACTGCTTTTTTCGAAAAAGGTCGACTGGAAATTCTGTGGCACTGGGACAGCATCGATCAGTTGCAGGCGGTGATGTTCAATGTGTATGAAAACCAAAACACCTCACAATTAATCAGAAATGTGTTCAATAACTTTGAACATTGGGAACCAACTGGAAGACATAAGAGCCGCTCGTTGGTCAGCGGTTCTCAACAATCACCGAAATTAGTATATGAAGATTCTCGGAACCGTCATCATCACTATAACCGCCATCAACAAGGTCACCACTGACACCTAACCGCCATACAGCCACACACAAATCTATGTTTAAAAATACAGTAAACCAGCGATGTTTTGTTCACCGATGTGTTCATGACCACACTGAGGTATTCAGTGTAAGAACATCGGCGCCTTACAACCGGCTAACAAGTGTGACTAAGGTGTAATCCGTGAGACAGCCTTCTTGCGTATTTCACTGCGCGATTCAATACTTGCACTCAAGTTGAAAACAGCAAATTGAGAATAACGATCATTTTCACACACACCTCAGTTCTAACGGTACTCAATTAACAAATATGTCGGTTGACGGGATTTGGATCCTTACATCACTCTATGAAGTTTCCTTATGGCAGGTGTTCCGGTGGATGCGGTCTACTTCTGATCATTCCATGGCCAATCTGCAGCATCTCCAGCATTACGTCAGTGCCTCTAACGTCATACGAATTCAGTTAGGATGTACTTTCAGCGAGGATTACATGTCTATGTCTGCGAAACAAACGGCAAATTCTTTTCTGACGTTCGATTATTATTCATTTGACCACGGATTTGTGGTTTCTTTCGGAAAAACAAGCTATTTCTAAAACTGTCAGGTCAATTCAGTTCAACAGCTTGATTTATTTGCTCCGAGAGGTGGTTTTCCGCTTTTTACGTACTCATCGTCGGCAGCTGAAGGATGTTTAGCTCAGTGGGCTTGAGCTACGTCGTAATGACCATCACAGTAACATTCATGGTGAGGAAAGAAGTGTTTTATGGACAACTCTATATCACTCGCTTAGCTGGTCAGAAAAGTATGAATAAGTACTTCATACAATAAGAACACTGTTGTCAATTGCACTGATGCAACCTAAGAAACAGACACGAACAACCCGGGGTGTTTCATTAGGCCATAAGAAAATGAAATGAGCTTGACAGGCGTGAGTATGGAGGTGGGGTGTGAATAACCATTAGTATATTACTCGGTCTGTAATGTGCACTTGCACTGTCTCTGTTGAAACTCTCGTCTAGCACAACGTAGATGACTGATTGTGGGGTATTGGGCAATGCACCTCGTAGATTTTTACGTCAACAGATTGTCCTGAAAGTTACCGAACTGTTGAAAACTCGGATGAAAATATCTTTGTTTCTACACTAAGTAAACACCATTATGTTCAACACACGTTTGCCGTCATGATAGAAGTGCTGTGTATGACTTACACACAATTTTTCATCTATAGGTACAATTACCGGGTTCACGATGATCTTCTCGTTGGCGTTTCTACTTAAGCACATAGCCCCTGGTGATAAATAAATTGACAATCTGTTGGGAAGACCAGTTTTTAAGGGTACCGAACCTGGTCAATTCATCAGCAGATCCTGTTGAACCATTTTCCATTCCGTGCAGTACGACTCTGCAGAAAGTTGTGGTGGATTAATCTGGCATATTAGATAACAGCCATGGTGTTCTTTGGTGAGGAAAACGTTTAACCATCAATTGAGGAATTTTTATTTTTAAGAGACCACTATGCAGACCCAATTCTGTTATAGTAAAAAATTCACCACAAGCACTCAGGTGTGACATGAGAGATTCCCTGTTGAGTTCGCAGTAGCAATCATGTCCACACCTCCAGATGTATCTTTTTCCAAATTTTGTGTCAACTTGCGCGGTGATCCATCGTCTAGCTTCTTACTTCACATTTGAGTGACTTTGCGTGAAATTGGATGAAGCACTATACCGCTTAACCAAATTTACACAAGTTTTTCTGGGAGTGGCTCTTGTCATTCCTTTCAGTGATCGTACTGATACAGTGGAGGTTGTCCACTGTCAGAGACTTCTGTGAGTATTACATCATTAGATATGAACGTTCTAAACCCTCACTGAACGATTTGTTTTCTGCCACCTCTTTGCCGAAAGTTGCTTGCATGTTTCCAGCTAACTCTCTAGCTGGATATCCGAGTTTGAGGTCATAACCGAATAGGGAGGTTGAGATTGATTAAACTTGACTGTTTTACGCATGAATGATGTGAAACATGGAGTCACGGCGAACAAACTGCATAGTTAGCTACTTCCCCATAACTATAAAATGCGAAATTTCAAAGTCAAACACTCTGAAATTTATAGAGACTCTCATTGTGATCTAGTATGGTCAGTATGCGCGACTACATAGCCGGGTTATTAGACCGAAAAATTTTCCATTTCCGAACGTGCTTTGAACGTGTTAGCGGCACAACAGATACAGACAGTCTCATTTTAAAGCCCCATGCTGTTTGTGGCAGACTCGTGCACGTGTGTCTTCTCTCCACTGAGCGTTATTCATCGATGTAAGGAACGACTAGTCGCAGAGCGTGCTCGTTTTGTCCAACTGAAGCAACTCTGATTAAACAGACATTAATCATGTCGGCATTTTCAAGAGCAGTGGTGAAAAACACAGGGCAGCCAGTAAGCGCGTTTTCAATGATTCATCATTAGGCTGACTCCTTCACATTTATACGGTGATTTTACAACGGAATCATCAATCTTTTGGCACGGAATTTTGATTGTCCATGTAAAACTAATTGACTGGGAAGCTGAATTATTAGCAGTTGCGCTCATCTCTAGGCGGTTCTGTTAGCATGAGATAAACTAGCTCGTATGCTAGCTGAATGATGCTGCCCGATAGCTCAAGAGTGGATGGCAGAAGCAGTTCGGATACCCAGAGTTCGAACTCACAACCTTGTGATTGGCTTGGTTGCCACCGGGCCATCAGCCTTCCACCTAACGTTCACGGACCAACCGGAAAAAAGATTTAAAAAAACATATGCTCCACATATGATCAATATGCGCTATTTCTGATATTGTCTTTGACCCACAATCAAGTTCACGAAGTCAGTCCACCATGTGCGCATAATCTCGTCACTTAAGAGGGTGCACTCTGCGACACCCAGGCGATCCATGCTATTGCGCGCCATGGAAAGCCTGAAGTTCGGCACGCTTTTAACTCCCCGTGGTCGCGATGATGACAGAACGTAATCAACTTTGATAAACCACTGACAATTGGTGTGTAGCAATGGGATGAGGTTCTATAAAGACCAGTATTAAAAGTAAACCAGAGAGCTCATGGATAACATGTTTATGGTGGCATATTAGTTTAAGCTATTCTGGTAGAAGCGGTCTGACGAAAATTTCACTAGCGAAGGAAACAATGTACCTCTGTGATTAACCAAATACAATTCCTTTGTTTCCACTCATACGCTAGATATGCATAACTAATTGCCATCATCTTTGGGCACATTGTGATGAAAGTTAAGTACCCATTTGTCTCGTGTTTGTACTCCTTATGGCTTAGAAGCACGTGACAATACATGGTACAGTCAAGGCATCTGGATAGATTAATCGTGATCGACGTTGCCTCACCTCGGGGGAAGATTCTGTATGTGAAGGACAGACAATAAGGCATCTGTGATGCAGTTTCCACACAGACTGACCGTAGAGTGCACCTGGAAGCCCTCAACGGGATCTTGATTGACATGATTTATTGTATGCTTTTATGATGGATTCACCATGTCAGCCAGAGTGAACCTTGAGGGAGATCTCAGCGACCGATCAATTGCATTCATCCATGTTTGTTGTCCGAGCGTGCGAAATGGGGAGGGGCAGGGTCGGTACTGTGTACATGTTCATGTATCATTGACTGCTTTAGCAAAAAGCTGACAGTGTCCACTTTCATTCCAATTTGTTTATCCTGTTGAAATTAACTAATCGTTTTCGACTCCTCTTGTCTGCTGTCGTTACAACTTCACTGAATCCATACGCTCAACATTGTCAGCCTTCACCTGTTGAGACCGCTGTCTTCTAATGGTTGTTTCTAGTAATTTTGACGTCTGAAACTCAGTTTCTCCGTTTCCCAGTGCAGGACCTCCTCAAAGCTTGTCACATTACCTCTATGACTAATGATCTTGATTTGATTTCCGTGCTTATTTTCAGGACTGATTCACCCTGTAGGTACGTTTCCCCTAGACAGTTTGTCCTGTGAACAATTCCACCCGTGACAATTTCTGCGTACAGTTGATCCTCGAACAATTAATCCTGACCAATTCATCCCGGACTACTCTTTCCAAGGGCCAAATTATTCCAGCACAATTATCTCCGCCCGTTGTTCTTTCCGGAACAATTAGTTCCGGGAGCAATCCCTCTCGGGGCAGTTCGTCTGAGATTGACTGATCCTGAGAATTGTATTGACAATGAGAAACTATGTAGTCTGACTAAAGCTCACTTCTTGCTTGTACTGTACATAGAAAATAGGTAACGTAGAGCATCATTTGGTGATCTACAATCTGAGTTCGGTGTGCATTCTGTTCAGTTGATTGTTTTCATCTTGTTACGAATCAACACGTAAACGGTCCTCGTGTAAAATACGCTTTTACTTTCATGTCATTCGCGTTTCGGATGACCAACCGATAATTTTCCTCTACCTTTCCACGAGGCCAACACAAATGCGCGTACATTTTCAAGCGATGTCTTGTCAAAAATACATCTTCATTACAATTGTTTGCAGGTCTATAGCATGATATCGGTTGATTTCATAGCAGCAGTTACGATCATTTAAAACCTCTTGTGCTGCAGAACTTCGTCCCAGAATGACCTAGATTGGGGAGGAGTTGTTCGGAGAACAAATTATCCGTGTGGGGTTTACTGGGGATGACTCAGACGGTCATCGTCTCCACGAGTATGGCCTCACCTCCTCAAGACGATTCAATCATCCACAGAATTAAAATGGTATGATTGAAGGTTCAGGACGCTAATTATCCTTCACTTTTCGCGCACATCAAGTGAGGTTTGCATCCGTTTCACTGGTTTCCAAGGGGTGGCGTTTTCTGAGGCACAAAGTGTCACATCTAACTATTTTACTTATCAGTGCTGTGTGACCCTGATTTTTGGATTGGTAAAAATAAAACCAATTTTTCACAATCAAATGGTTTTCGAATGGATTCTTGTTCCTTGTCGTTCACCGTAAGTGATTACATTTCAGCTTATAAGTGTTTTCCTGTGTTCCTTTTGCTAGGACACCAGAAGAAGCTTATTTTGGCCATTGAGAGATTGCAACGCCAGTTAAGAGGTTGTGCTACGCTGTTGGATCCGACAGAATGCCGAACCCAGATGTCTATACCAGTCGACGGTACAGCTTCTCCGCTGTCGTCGCAGAA
This sequence comes from Paragonimus westermani, assembly GCA_008508345.1. Taxonomy (NCBI): domain Eukaryota; kingdom Metazoa; phylum Platyhelminthes; class Trematoda; order Plagiorchiida; family Troglotrematidae; genus Paragonimus; species Paragonimus westermani. Next base: position 241,943 of record QNGE01000539.1, on the reverse strand, counting down.
ATCGACTTTCAAACACACAGTTCGTGATACAACTTCAACTGCCCAAACCCCTGTTTTGGAATCCCGTTCGTTTCATGGGAGGTCATTTTCTGTCACAAACCGTAAGCAACGAACATCTATTTTTAAAACAAGTTTGTGTGTCATGTTGCTGTGTGCCGGCAACATCCGTTCATTTCACCATACTATCTGTATCAGACTAAAACTCCACCATACTGTCACTGTGTGAACGCATCTGGACGCAAGCGACTCCTATTGAACCGATAACCGAATGAATGCCGTTCACCACATTGCTCTGCATGATGAGTCCAAACAAAAACACATGCGGTCGTCCGCAGGTAGGCGTCACGAAACACTGCGTCATTGTAAATCTGAGTCCCTGGAAAGCTTCGGAGTTCAGCCGACATTCCGCTGCATAGGGAGAGAGAGAAAATTGTTCATGAAGTACGTAAAATGACTGCAACAAACATGTAATGTACTTCTGCTTACTTTCGCCTATAGCTCGGTCGTTTGCTTGTCAGACGTAAGCATCCCGATTTTAAACGTTTACATAAAGACAGTTGGTTTTAGTAGTTAGATTCTCCGTTCTCTCCATCTTTTCTCCCTACCCGCTTCAGAGAAGTCGCCTATTCGACCGCCTAGCAACACAACTTAGCTATCTATGTTTATTTGGGAAGAAAATAAACGTCATTGACTTTCTGTGGAATTGAGACCAGGACTACCAGCCGACCAAACTGTCAAAATGGTCATCCTCCGTCTTGCTGTACATTTGCACCTCCTTGCCAGTTTAACGAACCGAATGATTACGGAGAGTATTCCGGCGTATGAAAGTAAAAATCAACCGTCAACGAACGTCTGTTGTGTCAGCTGTAGCACACTTCTTTTCGTGGACCATGCTGTCGGTATCTGCATATGCCGGTCTCCTCCAGGCATCATCGAAGCAGACAAAATGCCCATTTTGAGCCCAAAGAACGTGATATCTAATTCATATCAAGTGCTGCTGTATTCACCACTGATTGTGCCAAATGGTTTTACTCATCTTCCTGTGGGTCACTCATGGAGTTTCGTTTGGTGCCCGCTGAAATGTGGAAGTATTGCACTTAGATGCTGATATGCACTCTGAAGCACTTGTATTGGAAGCGAATCTTAATAATTATCGTTTTCCTCGTCTCGATAAAACTTTGGTTTTCGCAACTAGTGTATGTCTGCATATCTGGAATGGCCTGGTACAGACAAATGTGAAAGTGGCTGTGCAGTTGAGTTTCTCTTTGAAGTCATGCATCATGGAACATCAAATAACTCTCTTTCTTGGTCCTTGTATAGTCCCATCACCAGCGTGCAAGCATTAGACACCCTGGGTTCGACAGTGTTCACTGAAGCCAGTGGGAATGTTAGCCAGTTACAAACTAAACCTCTCCTTTCCAGGCGACGCTCATAGGCCAAATGGCGCAACGAATCAGGGCTTCGTGAAACGAACGTTCGCCTGCTTGAATTGCAACTTAACTTCCTTTAGGTGATCATTGCACACCAGAATTAAACCGACCAGAGTGTATTGGGATGTATCGGCTTAAGATTATGAGCAATCAAAACCGGTTTGGAGTTCAGGCGATTGTGGTCTACGTGCACTAATAACCTAAGTTGAACGGTTCCCATCCGGACCAGTAGTGTGTTAACAGTCCATGATCACTCGTTTATGCCCTGATGACACATGTGGCATTGTATTAGATAGGAGCAACAAGGTACGAAATAGTATACCTACACTTCACTGGTCGCACGTTACAGAGTGGACTGGAGGGAATACAGACGTTTACGTCTATCCTTCTAGGAGTACACAGTGTGGGTTAACTTAGGCTGTTTCGCCCATTTTAGCATTCTTCTATCAGTGCATTGGGGCATTATTTTGGAGTGCCGCATAGACCAGCAGGTGCATATGGAGGTTGTTGAATCGCTGGCCACGTGCAAACGGGCTGCAGTATGTTTGACTGGAGTTGCTCACCAATCTCGTTATGGTACCTGGTTTCACTTGTCGAACAGCAAACTTTTCAGAGTAGTGCTTGCCAATTAATCGATTCATTGCTTTTCCTTGTCTTTTGAATTTGCTGCAGTGACGTAAATTTGGTTAGTGATCGGCAAAATTGTGGTTACGGCTGTCTTCTCCTGCTGTGGATGTGACGTTACTTGTGGTGCTTCGTTCATTCTTATGATTGCTTCACATCGCTATATCTTGGGGGACAATTGGATTGTTCCGCTTTCTTGTGTTACGATCACGTCAGCGGTTGATCCGATAGTCATGCATGCATCCACAACCCGATTGGCTGAATTGTATATCATTTACACTGATCTTTCCTATGGCTGGTGTTTCCAATGGTTTACTCTTTGATACAATTTACCAATGTTGGGAAACGACAGATGTCACAGGATCGCTCACTTAGTGTCCATAAGGTCTACAAGGTGCGAACTGGAATAGTATGTGAATTCCGCGGGCAAATTCTGATTAAGTTTATTACCACTGAACTCACGGTAATCTACCCCAAGTTACAACACCCTTCTGCTCGATTGGGTCAAGCTCGACTACTGCTGACAAATTTACGGGTGGTATTAGCAAGACGAGGGTAGCCGATCCGGTTAACCTGTGGGTGCGGGATCACGAATTTACCTATGAACACGTACACAGTATGCTCACGTGGATTTGACATGATCGGCCGTGGAGACTGGGTAGCTCACCTACCCTCATTTGTTCTGGTTGATGCGCATCTTATGGATTTCAAGTGGTTGATCGATAAGAATGATGCAACCAACTGTTGAGTACTGACGGGACCGTTTTCACATCGACGAATATTGATTGACGAACCGAGATCGGAAGCTACCTTTGAAGTGAGACTGATTCTACTGATCAGGGCTGGCATATCGATTTCGGGCGTTTATTGCAGGGTGCTGCAGGGATCGCATTAAAATCCTTTGGCCAAAATGAAAAATTCAATTACACAAATGGACGTGTGCACAAACGAACGCCCGAAACACGGCGGCCAGTTATTGTGGTGGGAGAGTAGGAAACACGTGTGCGATGCGTCACTGAGTTCAGGTCAGCTTGACATGAACTTTTGCCGGTGTCTGTGACTGGTCGTAGTGACCCGGTTTGATGATTGTCTTTGGTCCGTGCAACAGTGGACACATGCTGTGGATTGCGACATCCTACTGGCATGGGCTTTAGCTGCCAATCTACTGTGGTGTTCTGCGGCCGGGCAGTGACTGTCCCATTGTCAAGTTTAAGTTTTACACGATGGATTAAACTGTGCGATTGGTAACGGTACTTGACGGATGTCGATAAAGCTAAGCTGTTTTGTAGGTATTCTTCAGGCTGGAGTTTGAAGAGTACATTCTAGGAATCCAAGTGCCACCATTCAAAGAAGCAGAAACCAATAGCTATTAAATTAGCGCACTTGAAGCAGCCGGTCCTGGAAACTGGTTTTATGAGTAAAAACAGTGCTCTCCCAGGCTAGGAACGGTGACGACGCAAGCCGTGGTGAACAGCGTATCTTGTTCATGCTAATCCGATGTAATTGAGTAATCAAACGTCGATACGCGTTAGTCAGACAGAAACACACAAGTGAATGCGCTGTTCATACTAGCAGGACACACATGACAGTACAAATGACAGTCTTGCCGACAAACCATACTTCTCCATCTTGAAATGCCTCGACATTATTTTTAATGGACTCGGTGTCGGTTTCACATAATCTTAGGAGTTACTGTGATATTGTTGTATATCGCGTTCAGAACAACGGGAGATCTAATCGACATGGACTAAATACAACGGTCTTGACGAACGTGACCGTATCCCAAGTGCAAACAGTGAGTGCTCGCAGCTCTGACTCAACTAGAACCCCTGTTAGTTTAGGCCCGCGAACATTTTGTACTTAACCTTAGAGAAAGCTATCCGAAAACAACTGTGAAATGCTTGGTCTCCAAAATTTCAGAAGTAGACGGTGTACTGAAATGTCCACTCTCGAAGTGTACTCATCTTTGGACGTCGTGCAAGTGTCTCCTGACACATCTCAATGAACGATTCATTTCGTAAACTTAGTGCACGTATGCGTTTGGTTATGATGCGTAGCATTGTACTTACCCAGCTATCTTGGCTTAAATCAGTATACTACGAACAGAAGTTGGTAAATCGTATTATGTGCTCCTCAAAAGCGTCGTTTTGTGTTCTCAAGGAAACTACGCTGCTGAAAACTTGCTCGAAAATGTGTCTTTCATTTCTTGGACATTTGTGAATTCGCCGTGTCATACTGCGCAGGGTCTTGTTGGATTGTTCAATGGAAGTGTTCTGCCAGGCGGAATGTGGGATGTGGAACGGGTTTGCAGAATTTAAGCCACAGACTTCGGTTTATACCATAGAAACAGATCCAACGGAGTTAAATAAGTTATCCACCGGTTCGATAACCGACTTGTAGAAGACTGCCTATCCAGTTTACAGATGGATACTGGAAGAGTTGACCACGCAGTCGATGTCAATGTGTTCACTATCTCTTCCGTTGTCACCACTCCTAGCGTGGGTGAAGGTTGTCTTTTACTCAAGGAACAGGTTTCCAGGAGCCACTGCTTTAATTGCCTTAATTTCGTAGCCGTTGGTTTTCGTTTTTGTGGCTGATGGCGCTTAAATTCATCGTATGCCCAGTGTTAGGCGGACGAAAGACAAACATCAAACCGGGTCACTACGACCAGTCACAGACACCGGCAAAAGTTCATGTCAAGCTGACCTGAACTCAGTGACGCATCGCACACGTGTTTCCTACTCTCCCACCACAATAACTGGCCGCCGTGTTTCGGGCGTTCGTTTGTGCACACGTCCATTTGTGTAATTGAATTTTTCATTTCGGTCAAAGGGTTTTACCACAACCCGGGCGCCATCCTGTGAATATAGCGAGGTTGCCTGAGGATAAGCGATACATGAACTCGACTGCCAGTCCAAATTCAGTGAGAGTGATCAAGATATGAACATCTTTTCTATCAGCAAAGTACGGACGAAATAGTACCTTGAAATAATTATGACCAATAGTAGGGTGTGTTATGTTGGGGGTTGTTGCTGTCGCTAGAGGTGTGATACCTGGCGTAGCCTTTCGTCAATTAAATGACTAACCGGTAACCACAACAGCTACAGTGCTTGGACCACTTGTTTTTGTACACACGGTTGGCGGCATCCGATTCGGATTAGCCTGTCACAGTGACCGAAGCCAAAGGACGCCTCCGCTTAGCCATCACTGCAATTGGCTTGCGCTGCACCACTTGCAGTTCCACCAACACACCACATATCAAGTGTAAACCCGAAGGAATAAGACCGGGAGGTGTGCCAGTGGGGCCTTTGTGTCCAGCCGGCCAATGCTGGTTAGCCACTTGATTGGCTAATAAGGAAAGGAAACTCTTATCTCTCGGAAACTAAACAGAGAG
>QNGE01000539.1:218283-232531 GCA_008508345.1 Paragonimus westermani | reverse complement strand
ACACACACACACACACACACACACACACACACACACAGTCTTCCTTTTACACGTTAAAAAGGTTGAACAGAAGTTATACTTGAATGCACCTCACGAAATACTGAAAACTTAGTTACAGCTTTGAAGAGTTCGAATCCCTCAAGCTTCTGCATGCCAAGCCTATGGCTTGTTACCTGCTCGTTAATTAGGATGGGCAATACAATGGCGGTGGTCCCAGTCTGTCGATTTGAGAACGTTTGACTCGGTCATCCGCTGACAGAAGCAACAGAGTGTTATGGAATTAGCGCGGTTATGAGTGCCTGGAACAGTAGTACCTGCGGTTTGTGTTTATATCTTTCAGCACTAGAACACGAATGTATTCTTAACGAGGTAACCTTTCGGACAACTGTCCAAGTCCTCACTAGTAGAGCAGCTTGATATCCGTCACCTTGTTGTGGCTCCTCAAAACTGTAAAGTCTCAACAGTCATGTGATTTAATCTATGCGATTGATCTGTACAACGATTTACCAACTTGTATTACTACTTAACACGTTCGTGTGACTGTATTCGAGCATTTCGAGTAAGTGGAAGCTAATCAGTCTCCGTCTTCACAGGCAGCTGTTGTTCCCACCAATGCCAAGTGTTTGTCAGAATCATACAAGGCCCACTTTTTGACAGATGGTAGACAATCATTTGTTCTTAAAGGACGAGCAGATGAAAAATTGAGTTGTGAAAGGTTCAAACGTTTTCCTTTAGGGAAAATCACCGTTGCTAGTGGCCGGCTCATATTTTGTGGTGCGCTGAGCAGTTGTGCTTTCCACCTGAGGACTTCTATTCGGTGCGTAATTTGACCGCACTTGACGTACCGGTGTTATCGGTATGCCTGCAGAGCGAGAGTCCGATCAGCAAGCTGCCTCTGTTCTGTAAAGAGATTGGAGTGGACAAACGCAAACAGACTGGTATGTCAGCGCGAGGACCAATCAGGATGGCACGCTGCTCCAGCATCGGATTTTGTTATAACGAGCACCGGAGTAAAACAAGTTGTTTAAGTGCGTCACGCGTTAAAACAAACGAGATGTAAGTGAAGTCGACCAATGGGAAAGTTAAAGCGTCAGCTTCTTGTCTATAAAATAACCAGTAGAAACTCAAACGGAGATTTGCTTTGTGCAACGAAGACTGACTTTTGCTTTCGTTCCGGAAGGTAGCAATTTTCAACATGCTCAACTTCGTCAGCATCATCTCAGTCATCCAAAAGTAATTATTTGCGTTTCCTCACAAGGTCGTCCTTGACTGGTAGGAACGAGCAATGTGAACATTTGAAAGGCGTGAGATGTTCAGAGAACAACATCAAATGGACCTCGTGCTCAACAGATCTGAGTTACTAGCTGACGACCCCTTTGCATCACTTCGAGTAAGTTAGGTTAATCCGAACATGCCTGTTAGATCAGCAATGATCGTTCTTAGACGGGAAGGCTACATAAATTAAGGCCTCCGCTCGGTGAAAACGTCGAAGATAACAGTGCTCTGAATTTTATGACTGTTCGGTTATGCGCGCAACCTATCGGAAGTGGAGGCGTTTTTTTCTGTCGAGTTAACGTTTTAACGTCTGTGTCCGTTGAAAATATTAACACGGACAGCATGGGCGTGGACGGAGCTTCTTCTAATGTTCCTGTGGTCTGCATGGTAAGGTCGTGATTGAGCCACTTTTTTGCTTAGAAAACTTAACCGTACAGTTGCACTGTATGAAATAAATATTGACACCTCGTATTCTTTACCGAAACTGCGAAATACTTCTCCAAAATGGCGCGGCAGCGCACTGTTCTATGTGCGTCACCAGCTGATTGTGGTTGTATGTATTACCGCTTGCACACCAACTGGCGCGCACCTACGGACTCATATTCGAGGGTAATGACCCCTTAAGTGCCTAGCTAGCCAGCTCGGTTTGGGATAACACCGATTCCACCCAGGAATTAATTATTCACTTTAAGACCTCAGGCCAAAATACATCCCATCGACTTCCTTTAACCCACCGTTGCAAATTAACTTATTATACACTGACTGTGTGATCCGCTTTTCAGCACTTGAGTGGCAACGCTTGTCTGCGGACAACAGCCGTACAAAAATTGGTCTGCATGAATCTCTGTGCCGGAACCACATCAGACACCTGGATCGTAAGCCAGAGGACGGTGTGACAGTAATCTGACAACTGAGCATTTTATTGGGCTGGCTTTTGCTTATGTGGGCTGCGGTAAAAAATTGGAGGGATCTACTGGGGAGTTTAATGCAAACCATGTGAACACACGATCGGTTACCTGTAAATCAGTTTAAAAGCTGATGAAAAAGTTTGTTGCAACGATCAACGAGCACGATTTGCAAAGAAGTGGTCGGCCACACAAATCGACAGATCATTGTTCTGCCAGTGATCTTTCATGGCGTGTAAAATAACAGTCCCTCAAAAAGTGTCCGTCGGCTCGCTCAAGAATGTAAAACTTCAAAGTTCACTGTACATAGAACACTCAAATTATACAGGTATCGATCGTACCAAGAAGCTCGATTACTGGAGCTTCGGTTGTCGGGTGTGGACGAACGTGAGTTATTCTGCACGTGGTATTTATCAGAAAGGGATATATATTCGATAGTATTTACTGACGAAGCAATATTCTGTCTGAACGGATTCTTGCAGAAGCCCCATTTTCGGTATATCCATAACTCCCCTTGATTTGCCTCAATCCGACCTCAAAATAACCCAAAGCTTATGGTTCGGGCGGAGCTTGTTAGAACACGGATCTCTCACTTTCGTTAAAAACGTTGTAGGTAGAACCTTCATTTAAAAATTAGTGCATTCCTATCAGTAGATTTTGTGACAGAACGTTGTAGCGATGTTGGAGTAACTGGAAGCATTTGACTACGTTCGATTTCAACGAGACAGCAAAACATCACATTACGCATTATGTATACAGGAATATCTGGATGAATCATTCAGGCGACGATGGATCGGTCGCTAAGGGCTAAAAGAGTGGCCCCCACGGTCATCAAATATTACTTCATCGGATATGTCCTTTTGTGACCACTTCAGACACAGTCTACACAAAACATCCACACGCACTGGGGGAACTCAAAACAGGCATATTCTTCGAATGCAATACAATCTCTGGGACCACTTTGCAACGTGTGCTGTCATCGTTGTGTAAGCAAAACCGTCGAGAACATATTTAGCATCTCCCGTGAATTTAGTGTTTATATACTTTGCGTGACGATAATGTCGACTCGCCAGTCGAACACCACGTCTTTAACGGTAGTCGGGAGGTGCCCATACCTCGTTCCCCGTTAGGTAAACCCTTTCGTCTGAACTCCGGACGAGGTGCCATAGATAATAACTAATGAGCTAATCAAAGAAGCCATGATTGGAGAGCACTTGACGTCATGGTAGTCGAGTTTTACTTATTCATTGCTGAGCCTGAGCGTCATCCGCTGTGAGTTCAGTTGCGATAATCCCATTCAGAATTTACTTCCGGAATTGGCATGGCTCCGTGGATCGCATCATATCTGAACGACTGCATGCTCAATGACGTTTGTATTCTCGCCGCGTTGATATGTTAGTTCAAAGGAACTCAGTGTTTCCTCTTTGATCACTCATCCTGTTGTGAGCAGACTTACTTTTATAGTTCAGCCCTCATTTCTCTCTGGCCGTTGGTTCGCATTATCCTATCCCGTTAACGGTTTTTTGTGAAATCCGGTTTACAATTGTTTTCAACTTCCTCACTCTTGTGTGCTCGATTTGGTTCCATGTTCGATTTTTCTGAGTCTCACTTTTCGCTCTGCTGATTCCGTTCGGCGCCTCATCACGGCCATCAGGTGAGGGGGTCCATTGCCACCCAACCAGTCCGGTAGTTTGGGGTCAACAGCCTACGACCCACTGACCGAGTCCAGCCGGATAGTTGAAATTATCTGGCCCTAGGCCCGAACAGAAAATTACGTGTCCGCCGATGTCATGGTTGATTTCCAGATTTTGAATTGACGCCATCCGGCCAAATCAATACCTTGAGATGAACTACTTGGACTAGTCATATAGTGACCCTTCTGTTAACATACCACCCACGCTCACGCATGCACAAATTCCGGTGACCGTGAACTGCTAACTCCGAGGTGCATGTGCCCGCTCCTTATCTGACGAGATAGCCACTCATTCGCAGGCACCAGTTGGACCAAGAGTACCCGAAATTAAAGTGGGCATTGCACCAGAAAGTGTCCAAACCAAACACATTAAGACGTAGCACCGAAATCAATCGAAATCAGATTTTTCATAAAAGTTGCATAGGAAATCTCTTTTAATCGTGGGTTTTATAGGAACTTGATAATTCACGCTAAAAACTGTCATCGACCTCCGCAGTATACGCCAGCAATTCCCAAAAATGAACCAAACTTTACGAACTTCGCCGATTGATGCCAATTTAAATTAGGTCCCCTATCTGGCCTCGTTCGGTTTTTCACCAAATGATGAGAAACATTATCGCATTACTAACATTAGTTCACTATTGCCTTTGTAACCGGTCTCAGCTACTGACCATTTATGAATGTCCATGTCGTCTGTCCGTCAATACGGTAGTTTGCTCCTGTCCCGAAAAAAGTCTCAGTGGAGCGTTCATACTGATAGTTAATCATGTGCCTCACCCTACAGTCACTATAAAATTTACCACTCTTCGGCAGAAATATTGACTGAAGGTGAAACCCCACTGGTTCCTGACTGTGAAAGCGATAGTTCCCCGGTTCCCGCTCCACCTCCGGCATTTCGTGACTCGACCCCGGATCAGCCAGGCAAACGGTCCATCACTCAGTCACATTCCACCTTTGTCTCTCGCCAACCACAAGTAGGCGAACGTTCTGTGGTCTCGCTGCCTCCACCTGTCCCACCGCTTCGTTGCTCTTCGATGACGGACAGTAAGGATTCACCTGGTCTGTCTTCCCCCTACACCAAACATCACTCGCTAAAGATGCGTGATCACCAACCATTCAGTCGTCGTGGTCAATCACTTCTCGGGCATGAATCACGTGGTTCCGAATCGGATTTGTTTCGCAATTTGACACGACGTTCTTCTAGCCCTTCTCTATTCCAACTGAATGGGGATCCCCAATTGCCGCAGCTAACCAAATGGGCATCAGGTAACTTACTTTTTACCGACTTTTGAGTACATACTATAACCCGAACGATGGTGATATGTCAGTTCTGTCATATTCTACTGCCTCGATCCGTGGACGATTTTTCTTTGCCTAACCGACACACAAGTCGCTTATTCTCCATCACTTCCATCGAACGGTTTTCCACAACAGCTGTTACAGCTGCTCTATGTATGATTATTTTGAAAACTAACCGTTAGAAACTGCCAACTTATCTCTTTACCCTCACTTTGAATAACTAAGAATTAAACCAAACCACGAGAATCTGTCAAATATGTAGGAGCGAAATTTCTCTTTGTGGTAACCTTTCCAAACTCGCAAACAACCATCCATCATCATGTCACGAGATTTCTGTAAAGTAGCGTATTATCTTTTTACAGCAACATTCACTTAGTTTTCCGGGACGGAATAAGTTATGACCGATGATAAAAATCGACGGTTTGGTGTTAAGACAGCGATGACATTTTCACTTGGGACGCACTGGACTAATGTGCACTCTCCCAGTATGAAATCGAAAAACTAATATTTGGGTGGACCGCGTGATTTCGCCTCTAACAGACAACCCGTTAGGATATTAATAGGTATATAACAAAACGGTAATTGTCTTTTAGACGTGCGCCAGGCTTGCCAAAATCGTCGACTGAATCTGGTGTAATGCGGATAAATGGCGATAGTTTGTCAGCTGGTGCATGGGTCAATTTAGTTTGCCTTCGTTGTACAAGGGGATCTCGTCGGTCACTAGAGTAGCAATCTTGGAGACTGTTGTAATCAACACGGTCAGCAAAAAATGACGATTTCAATCACAATCGGCTCAAGCGACGGATGACAGTTGAAAGAATACCACGTTAAGAGTGACGTTTTGTTGATCTGCAAGAAGGTCCTGGATAGTTGCAACCATCTCACAGTGTTGGGAAATGATAACCTCAGCGAAATTTACTTTGAAGTGTGATTTCAGTGTGAGGCATGACAAAGTTTGATTGCATTGACGAAAACTAGAGCTTGCAGTTGCCACTTCGTTCCAGTCCGTCACTACTTTTCCGATGTGACCACAGAAATAATTAAAAATATTGAACGCGTTCAAAGTTATGCAGTGAAATAAGTGGATAAAACGGTTTTCTGATTCACTCGTCTTCAGGACGGTATCATTGTATACGAAGAACCGATGGAGCTAGACTGCCCTCTCAGTTATTTCCAGTTATAAGGAAGATAGTCTGAATGCCTTTCATTCAGTCCGTTCACGGGGTGTTCTTTGGTTTTACAGAGTGTTTCCTTACAGACGTCTTTTGTTGGATTACTCGGTACTCTAGACCATCCAGGGTATCTGATCGTCGTTTATTTGATGTGTTTCACTGTGTGCTAATCAACTTCGATATCGTTTTTGGATTAGTTTACAGAAATGTCGTGTCGTTCTATCGATGTGACCTACCCCACAGAAATACTTTTTCGGCCTGAGCTGGAATACGACAGATATCCTACTCTGTTTGCGATTTCTTGCACCCAGGAATGGCACACCATTCGCGGAGTATTTTCGTTCACTCCCCTCTTGTACAAACAACACTCATGGATTCGTTCAGCTGCTTATTAACCTCATTTATGTTGATAGACCTATGTGTTCCATTCACTTTCTCACGTAAATGTTTCTCAGTGATCGCATGCCGAAGTGATAAATAGTTGATCGGGCCCGGAAATGGGTCAATCATAGAGAACAAAATTTGTTCCAAATCACGCTACGCAGCAACCGATCTCTTTGCCACGTATCTGCTGCTAGATTGAACCGCAGTCTTTTGTATTTGGAATTAAACTATTTACAAGTTAGTAATAATTTTCAAAGCAGATACTGTCAGTACAACCGATAACCCAACGGATCTTCGCTCGTGAAAAGCTGTTGCTCAGTTCCCACGTGTTCCAATAAGCTAAAACATCATATTGCTTCTCCAGACATCTGACTAGTGGGATATGCTTGTATTTAGTTGGAGAGTCAGGGTTTCTTGGACTGAGCATTATTCACCTGAGCTCTCGCATTTTGGTACACTTCTTGGCAAAGTCACTTCAGACAGATGCTGATTAGGGCCCAACAAAATTGCACATTCTCGTACACGTTGGTGTGTATTTCTTCTTAGGAGATTCCCCCAGGTTGGTTTGCATTATGTAGGTGTTCAGGGCACAATCCATCGAAGTTGAAAACCACTAATTGCATTCGATCGCAGTTTTTAACTTTCGAAAATTGTTTGCAGCTGATCTTATCTTCGACCGCAGCTAGTGACTGTACAGTTTCCTTCATTAGCTTGCTGTTTGAATGATCACAAAAGTTTCACATTTAAATGTTTGGATTACCGGTAAGTATGACCAGTGTTCAGGTTGTCCGATTGAGTGCCAGAGTGTAACCTGGCCAAAATAGGACGAAATCTGGACATTCTGCTATATACAGCGTTAAATGATTTATGTAAGCTAATGACTTTCACATGATGCCCGGTGGATCCCTAAACGCAACGTCAATTGCTGGTTTGTCATCTATCTTGTTAGGTGCCCCTGACCGGAGAGCCCTAAATAGCGGTTCAACTAGTCACATATATGACATACAATTTTCACTTATCCTCCACCCCTGAATTTGTCCGTAGATTTAGCTTGAACTGACCAACTTGTTGCGATTCATCGATGTTTATGTTTGTACAGGTGACACTACTCCGCAGGCGCTCTTAGCTGGAGCTTCAGTGGAATCGACCGGTCTGTTATTTGTGTCCTGGTCGTGACTCCGCTCATATGCGCTGCATACTTCAATTTAATCGGCTTATGTGAATGGCTGATTGACCTCTGTGGACGGGTGGGTGCGATAGTGCATGCATATGTCGGGTTCTCTTCTGTTGTAGGCTGTCCGTTGGTCACAGCCAGTCCGATTCACACTCTGTGAATCCTGACGTACACCTGAATAGTTTATTGAAAAGCGTTGAGATGAATTGCCATTGTTCTATAGCGACCGAATTTACGTTTGACCTTCAGTTCCAACAAAACAGAAAGTAGACCAATCTCAGGAACAAATGGTAGGGCATATGAACACAAATTTGTGCTGGCCGATTTGCGTTTTCTCTGCAGTTACCACACAGGTCCAAGGCTATCCGGTACTTTACAGGCAGTTCCGTAACATTAAGCCATAAAGTGCCTGACTTCAGCGTCTAGCTGATTAGCTTCATTATCCGCCACCGTGCATTTTGAAAGTCGCTTGTTATTCTCAAGTTTATCAAGCTGACTGCCTGACTTACCGTAACATGATTGTGGTTCCACCCACGTGGCCGCTCTCTACTGAACTCCTGAGTACGACGCACGCCACATACGAGTCATGTCAGCGTTAGACAAAACTCCGAAATCATGAGCTGACATCATCCGGATTAGTACGTGTGCTTCTGTGACCGGTGTGATTCAGTATGTCGGTAATACGGGGCGGATGAGCAGTCCCTATGGGTGCAGGCTAACACGGTTAATCAAACAGGAGTATTTCTGTTGTAGACGATGCATTGTCAGGTGAATATGAAACAATCAGATTTCCACTTTCGAGCAAGTTTGAAACAGTTCGTTCCCTGAATGAACTTGAATAAAACGTTGAGAAGGCGCAAGTCAGGTGATGTTCACGGTCTAACGGATTAAACAGACGAATACAAAACTAAAATCTCTTAAGCCATGACTTCTGCTCCATGGGCTTTTGACTCGTTTAAAATTAGTTACATGTCCATGTGTGATCAGAATGTACAAAATGGTAGTCCGGAGAACATCACATGATTTGCTTCTCCTCACTGTTTTATTCCAGTTTCAAACAAATGACTGTGAGGCTTCAATGATCGATGAACGACTTTGGAGTCAGTATCGTCCGGAGAAGTCAATCTCCGTGGATGAATAACAGAATGGTCCCCGACTTTACTCATAATGGCCAGATGCAGAGTCTATAGATCAAATTTTGAATATAACGGCTATCTTCTCGATGCTAAAAGACGCGCCTTGGTTCGGAATTAAATCAAGATTCATGCAAAGAACTTCCAAACTTACCGAAGGGGAGTAAACTGATTTCCTCCAAATTGACCAATACAGTGCAACTTGAAGTGGGCAAAGTATTGTCTGGTAGACATCTTAGTGGAAATTTATAAGTTTTTAGCGGTTTAGAAATCTACCCTGAGACCTTTATGCATGGAGGTGGTACTGGCGTAACCTTAGAAAGAAGTCGTTTAAGTATGAAATTCCATAATCAGTTATCTCAGATAGTTCGCGGTACATTCACGATTATCGATGTAAGTAAGCTGGCTAGATCGACTGGGAAACAAAGTCCAACTTTTTCGCCTTAATTCGCTGACTAAGCTGTCCGCCACGTCAAATGAACACACAGGAGCCACGTTCGGTGAACACCCAATCTAGATGAACGCGTGGTACGCCACAGAAATGTGACTTCGACTTTGTAGATTACATGTCCCGGAGGGATCAGCCAATTATCCCAAACCGAACGCGGTCGAAAATCGTTGAAAAATGCTTATTTAGCAAATGTCGGAGGATGCTATAGGATGGGGTACCCCAACTGCGTTGAAGTTTGTCCATAGCATAGTGTAACCTGAACCTGACCATGCTCGGTCCTTTTGTTAGCAGAACGCTGAGAAGTCCCCAAAGAGAATGGAAAAGATAACCTTTACTGACCGTTTACAACGGAATGACATCCAAGACAGATTTATAATTTTGTCCCAATTATTTTCGAATTCTACCAGGCAACCTTTAGAAAGTACAGTCACTCTTGTTTTCTTTGTGATATGATGATGTATACTACCTATCAGCATTTTGTCTCCAAAAGTGAGGAAAAGGGCTTTGAATGAAACTTAAATGTTAGTAAAATATGGACCAACCTTATAATCTTCTACAGCAATGACACTGTGAGCGTGCTAAATTGTTGGGCTAAAGACGGCGGTCACTAAGACCAGTCAATAAATCGCCCTGGACCGTCCGTATACCAACTTTATTTGCGAGTGGCTTGTGTGATTCTTGCTTTAGTCAGTTCGTCCATAACCATCTGTGACTGATCTGTCAACCATCAAGTCGAATTTAAGTTTAGGTGGTCTGTTGCTGTAGTGGGTTTCTGAGGTTGCTGTCGAAACGTGTGCAACTTCTCCTCGATTCAGTTGAGTCGGATGCGAAACAGGTGTTGGAAACAGCGTTGGATCACTCTCCAAACTACAGTCTTCCGTTCTCAACGTTACACTGACAAGTTCTTAGGTTTGTACTGGGGAGAAAAGATCATTGGTCGTCCAGTACTCACCCAAATTAGGTAATCAATAAGTTATACATATCCAGAGAGGTGAATTATCAGTTTTTTACTTACTCAGGGACATTGAGTTAGGTGTGTTGAGTCACATGATAACAATTGTACTCATGAGACTCATAGAACGTTACCGAACGGTCACCATCGGCTTCAATTGAAATACACTATTGATTTAGTTTCTTGGTCAATCCAAGAATATGATGGCTGGGTTTGCACAGAAGTCAAGCGATGTAAGAAATAGCAGAAGAGTAAGACGACTGGGTGCGTGGAAATAAATGCTTGCAATGGAATCAGAAGTACATTTGGAGGGATTCGAACAAAGGGGATGGATTCTGGTCATGTACATGTCTTCCCTATAAGCTTTTCACACATTGTGAAGTGATGGGGAACACTGAGGTTGACATATTGTTTGTTGAGAGTATCATTACAGTGTGATAGATGTTACAGAGGCTAGAAGAAGTGAACAGTTCTTTTGGCGGAAATTGAAGATAAACAACTGATGGATAATAAATCCAGTGAGGATGCACAAAGCACTGATGAATCAACTGGTCGATTAATGTGGAATTGAAATACATTTTAAACGCCTGAGGTAAAAGGTGAGTTTCCCGGCCTTGGTAAAAACCTTAGTGATAGGGGTGGCCGTATAATGTTTTCACTGAAAATAATCCCCAGATGTTTAATCGAAAGAAATGAGGTTCGTTAAGCACACGAAGAGTTGAGCGTGCAATGGAAAGTTCCCCACGTTGATCCTGTTCCGTAGACGAGAACAAAATGTCAACAAAGTTGAATGTGTTAAGATACAAAATGCAGGACTCTGAACAACCTGATTGTTCGAATAAACTGTCCAGCAAAAGGGACGGGTGAGGGGAACCGAACTGGGTGCTTCACGGCTAACATCACGTCATCCGCTTATGTGATTTCGAATGTGTTCCTGAAGTGGCACAGACACTATATTGAGAAGAAAATTGTTTCGGACGGCTGGTAGATCTGTGATGGAAAGTGTGGAGTAAGTTGTGTGAGTGTAGACCTATCAGTATCGAACACAAAAACATTGAAATACGCTTAGTTTTACGTGCACGTTTGATGATTTTTTGCAGCTGGTTGGAAGGGTGTCAAAAACATTCTAGCAATGTCAGTTTTCTTTCATTTATAACACTCCTGACCAATTTGACTATGCTCAGCAGGTTACTTAATGCGTTTTACCGTGACCGTCTTTGGGCAAATTCTGTGGATCCCCTTTCCCCTAGGGATAGGAGCGATAAACAGGTATGTCCCATTTTAGGAATGAGCAGGCAGAAAATTGGGTATTGCGGAGAAGGGCTTCAGAGTAGAAGACTCCTAAAAGTATTATCATTTGGGCACTTTTGTCCTCGGTTGCATCACTGGTTAACAAGATTTGATCGCCTGTCACCGGTGACCTCGATTGCATGCAGATACGGTTACTGTGGTACCACTAAGTTTGTCATAGGCACGAATTTAATGGCAGTGCACACGGTTTTACATCTGTTCATGTACCGTTGTGCAATATTTCTCCTGTATTTCTCGTCGTGTGTTCATCTCCTCGAGACAGTACAGTTCGTCAGAGTTTGTATTGTCTGCGCATATTAACATCGCGGTTTGGACAGTGCTGGATAATTTGTCGAAAAGTGGAATAAACTTCATGAAACCCGTAACAGCGGAATTCCGTTGTCGGCAGGACGCCAGCCTGTGATTCATCCACATTAATCTTGGCAATGAACTTATCGCCTACAAATTGCTGGCTACCCAATGCAAGCGACCATTACGACTGTCAAGCATCATCAGACGCAATCGATAACTTGGTTTCTGCTTGACTCCAGACAGTGAACGAACAAACTTAGTAGAAGTTACGATGTGACAAACGAGTGTTTTCGGTCATTCTTTCTCCAGTCAGTACATGTCATGAGACAAACCGTAAAAATCAAGGCGTGACAGTTAACGAATGACACTAAGGACATCACACAATAATCGGTTTAATCCGGACCGGACGCTGATTGGTTGCTGCATCACACGGTCAGGATGGACTATTTATATGCGGTTGAGATGGATGTGATTGATATGTGGCCACGGAAGTTACAAGGACTGAATAACTTTTCTTTGAGAGCACCGGTTAGGGTTGCGTAATTTGATAGTAATGGATTCGGCATTCACCAGAATGTGTTGATGAACTGTTTTTGGTTATGTTGGCATCTCTACAGGCAATCCGGAATACTTTATTAACACCTATGCGATGGTTGTTGTCAGCAAGTTGTGCAACATCCGATCAACTTCCACTCCGAGCCTGACCAAGTGGTTTTAACAGTAACTTCTCGGTTTTTGCGGTTTTGTCTCATAAAGTGTCCTGATGAAACCTGGATAACTGTATTGGCCTGGGAAAGAATTATCGAAACATTTGCTCATCACTTAGTTATTTCTGATCTTGTGGGAATTTTCCGACAGTTAGTAGTTGTTCATACCCAGAAAGTTATCAGAAAGTTATCACACCTTAAGCTGGATGTTCAGCAGTTAACCTTAGTTTTATGGGATTTACAAACCGTTTTGATCCGTCAAGAACCTAGTACTTTCTTTCACGAGTGGAATGATTGACCTGTTAAGTTTTTCGATATGGTTGACATTTAGACTGCAAACTTTTACTCACTAATCGAGGTGGCATCACCAGTACGTCAAAGTGCATACCCAATCGCCCACGTTTCTATGTACTAATTATGTCATCTGAATTGACGATACAACGTTAACAGCCTAGGTACCAAGTTCGGCGAACAACCAGTTACGTGTACTATCAACCAGGGGTACCCACTTCACCAATACTTCCAACACTCTCGAGACCTGTCCTCCGGTTACGCTCACTGAATGTCAGCCGCGCTGGCTATCAGATTTGGTATAAGTTCATCCCACCTCGAAAAGAAGCTGTACAGACTCAAGTTGTTATCGCTGCCGGTTAGACCACATCAACAGTGTGCATGCTAGTCCGAACGTCAGCCTTCGTCATCCTGTGGAGCATATCTGATGATCACATAGTGCATGATCGGATCATTATTTCATTTAAACGCTCAGCCACAAACGCCGCAGAGCAATGCTTAAGTCTTTCAAAGCCCTGGTTAGTATAAGGATACTTATTCGTTAGTTCATGCCTATCCATACTCTGAGACATTTACACACCCCATTTTGAAAATGGCTATGACCTGTGGAGCCTTAGCTGAAGCAGTGGACAGTTAAATAGACGAGGTGTTATGATCCACGTTGTAAACGCCTGTTCCCAGCCAATACCGGTGAAGTGAGTGACGACTGTTTCGATCTGCCAAGATTTTATCAACACCACTCTCACCGGGGAGCAGAATTTGTGAACAGGTGTCTAATTGGTAGTCCAAGTTCGTATCCATTAGATGACGCGGATCATGGCCACTGCATTGCAGGAAAACCTGTGACTTACCTTACTTGGCTGTCCCTCCTCATTTTCCCATTGCGTGAACCAAATCGGTCGCTCGTAGCTGATTTTCATGAACAGGTTATGGAATCGATTCACCAGCCTGTGTTGTACTGAATAGACCTAGCAAAGCTGAATCGGCTGTTCGCCACTTCGCTGGTTGTCATTGGTACCAACTACTTACAAAACCCCGTCACGGTGAGACTGGACCTTGATGTGGTGTGACGGCTTGCGCATCTCGATGACCTTTTGGGCTAAACTGTACAAAGTTACTCATACCAGGCAGGCCAACAGGTAGAGATCTGACAAACCACAGTCTCCTGGTCCTCCAGGTTGGGGGTTGGAAGATGGTTGGCATCTCTTCC
>QNGE01000539.1:162855-215916 GCA_008508345.1 Paragonimus westermani | reverse complement strand
ACATCTCTGGCGACAGAGGGGTATTTCTCTGAAGCTTAAAGGTCGTGTATATAAGACAACGATGAGGGCCGTATTACTTTACGGCAGCGAGACCTGGCCGCTCAGGGTAGAAGACCTGAACCGTCTTCAGGTATTTGACCACCGATATCGGGTGGCACCAGTGTGTAAGTAACGAGGAGGTTAGGAAGCGAGTGTTTGGTAGTGATTGTCAGGCGAGTTCTCTTGTCCAATCTCTACGTATGCACAGGCTTGGATGGTTAGGTCACGTATTAAGGATGCCAGTTAGTCGTCTTCCACACCGAGCACTGTTCGCTGACACTGCGACCGACTGGTGTAAGTTGCGAGGTGGTCAGACAATGACCTGGCGTAGGGAAATGAAGTCGTTCACGAAGGTGTTGGCTACTGTGGGTCGTGTTCGTCTCCCGGGCTGGAGCCCTCGCGACTCACAGCGTTGGTGGCTGGAGACTCTAGGCGAGATGTTGGCTAATCGAGCTCAATGGCTTGAATGTTGTCTTTGTTCGTCCGAGTTGTCTGTGAAGTGAGTGCATTTAACGACGCGTGGCAGTGAAAGCCGTAAGGAAGCTATCTCGCTGATGACGCCTTACTCTCACTTGCAGCTCGGTTGTTTGTTTGCAAGTTGTAGGCACCTTGATGCTGAATGTTCGAATAGGGACGTAGTCATTTTCAGTAGTTAGGTCCCTTTCCGTCCCCTTCTTTTTTCCTTCTCTCTCTTCCTATATAGGGTTTGCTTTTTCTTCATGGTTGTGTGGCAGTTAAGCATTGGGGTGAACCACTGATATATTGCTGTTTATGATGATGATGACCTGCAAAACTTCTCAGCCTTTTTGGTTGGGGTCTACTGTTTCGTGTGCCAATCACACATAGCTGAACGATATCAGCGATGATAGCAACAGGCTAGCTTTACATCCTTCAGTTGTGATGACTCAAAACAAAACACAGACATTCAGTTCATGTCCCTTGACCGATAAACCAAATAGTTGACCATCCGACCACATCATCGTAGCTGTTATTTTTCCCCATTTTCACCTATTTCGTTTTCCTGGTCTTGTCGTTGCTGTTCTCCGTTTATTGACTTTATGAAAATTTGTTAGCCACTTGTCAAAATGCGAATCCAAAAATCAGTCTGTGGTAATCGCGTTTTTTTATATACAAAATTCTTTCTAAGGTACACTTTTCTTTGTTGTTGTACTGTTTCCCAGGGGTTTTCTAGATAATTTGGTACATTATTGGCGTCGACGGTTTTTGTGGCGTGTATTGATCATGCTAAAGCGAATATCTTGACGAGATTACCATGAATTTCATACAATCATATCGTTTGACAGGGGGACTGTTATCTCTCAATGCCAGACTGACCAAGTAATGTAGTTTGTCAAAGCTTTAATGAGGTGACTTCACCGCACACTATTCTACCAGAAAATAAACCCTTGTTTATTAATTTCCACAGGTCAACTCGTGACGCCACTGCTGCGCTTACCGGCAAAGTGAGTTGGTCACTTGTCACAATTCCTTCAGTGCTGAGTGTAATTTTGGGACTTGAGTGAATCTTTTACCTGTTTGCCCCAGTAGAAATCGTTTGACCAGGACCCCTTTTTGTTCAGATCGGGTTTCAAGCTCCACTCCTCATGGTGATTACTCTTGTAAGGTCGATCTAGCGGCGGATCTGATCGAACCATCTCGTCTTGGCGACGTTTAGAGACTTTCAACCTACTGTGACATAGCGTTTGCTCTAATGCACTATGCGGCTAGACCATATCCACATCTACACCTCTAGTCGTTATAGAAGGTGATGGCTAATTGGGTTCAGTGACGTGAATTTTTCCGCTGATTGACTAATTCCTCTATCATGTGAGGACAGCCAGCAAAGCGGGGCACCGAAAGCTAGAATTGGCGTTGTGCAGACGTTCACAAGTTAGCTGTATTCTTCACTTATAAGTGGCATGCCAATTGCGAAAAGTCAGAGCTTCGGCTGGATTCGAAACAGCGACATAAACAACATGCTCACACGCGGCAAGCGCTCTACCAGCTGAGCTAGGAAGCTATGAGGGGAGTTCAGAAGTTACATATTTGGGATCAGTCACCTGCTCAACGGTTGACTCCAGCGTGAACTGTTGAAGAATTCTGTTTAAGCAGTCAGTCAGCTGGATTAATTGGCGGCTTCCATACGACACAGTGGATCGGGCGATTAACCGAGTTTAAATGTGAGATTTCCGAGTTTCCGGCTCGGCTTCGTACCTCAGCTGGCGGGGCGCTTGCTGCATTCGGGCATACTGTTTTTGTAGCTGGCTCGAGTCCGGCGGAAGCCCAGACTTCTCGCAACTGGATCTCATCTGTTTTTTAATCAAAATTATATGATAGCCGGATGCTGACAGTGCGAATTTATACATGGAGATTTTCACGAATGAAGTCGCATTCCTTTTCAGTCTATTAATTCCAAACTACGGCTCTTCCATCATAATACTTTTGTTATGCGCACTCGTCATTTACTGACTGTATTGTCATCCAGAGAATGCACCTCAGATGAATCATGACTGACAGACAGTACTACTATCATCCTCCTCTTTCTGCGCAGGTAGCCACTCCGGTTAAACTTTCCTGGTCGCAGTGATGCACTTTTCGGTATACACTGGTTGATGCCGGGTCATGCTTTTGGTCGGCTTATTATTGTGTGAACTATCTATGACTGATTAGTTTGTTATGTGCTGATGAGTATGTTTTACCCAAACTGTGAATGGTAGTCATATCGGAAGTTCAAAACCACGGATATGAAGGAGCGGCAGTCTTACGCCCGCTGGATGTAAGCATTCCTTCCCCGGCGAGCAGTGGATACAGCCTAGTTTCCCAATTCAGCCCCATCGAACGTAGCCTCGTTTCCTTCCGGTGTGTGCGTGCCGCTGTGACCTTTGACCTTTACGTTTATGCATTTGGCTCTATCGCGTCATCCGATGTGCCGCCACGTCTAACAATATTTGCTGGTGGGACGATTCTGGGATACTTAGTTCGACTTTCAGCCAGAATTGTGGGGTGCGGTATTTCGTTTAAATGTGTCAGTCGCTTAATTAAAATAATCCATTTAAACATGTGACCACGCTGCGAATGGCGCACAGTCGAACAGCTAAAATTGTAGACGTCAAAAGACCACTGCTCTCCAAAAGCTAAGGTCTAAGTCAGTAATTTTCGATCACTTTGTTTCATCGACGTTTATTTCTCGGCTGATAAAGTTCTTTGTAACCGAATCCTCTGAACATCCCGATCTCGATCATACCGGTCGGGCTCTGCTAGGCGCCGAAAATTTTGATACCCAGGACAGAAAAGTAATCCCCTCCTATATGGCAACGTACCAACCATTCGAACAAACAAATGTACAAGGTCAGTTAGTAAATTTGCTTTTTGCCATCCGGCCTAGCAGCACGAGGCTACATTTGAAGCAACCCGTCGAAGTGAGACCACACAGTCTGTTTTACGCTCACTTCTCTGATAACTGAGCAGAACGATAGGGATAGCATTGTTCTGAGGGCATAGAATGATCTAATGGTCTCTTCAGATAAGTAATATATGGTGGGAGGGTAGTAGGCAGCATAACTTAAAAACACACTAGTCAAGTGTTTACTGTGGGTAGACTGCAGCTTGGAATGCTTTAACCAACCCCCATCATGTGGTCTTCTTTTTCGTCGTTAGAACAAGTTGGAAGAATGACCAAAATTACTCTGACTGTGATGGATTCACGTGTCTTTAAAAGGACCGAAAACCGACATCATCTTTTGCTCTATGGACGAGATCTCTCAGTTAGTTTCTTGTGGTATGACAAGCTAGTTTAAAATATTATTGTGACAAGTGAACAAATCGGAGACACGTTTATTCCATCATTCAGTGAAGTATTTCAGTACGGCTGTGTTGTACGGATTACGGACAACAAGAAACGTAGGATGAGTCTTCACTGACCGTGTTCAATCCAACAGGCCAAGAATCTCCTTCCATGGCAGAATGTGTCAGTCAAGCGGATAGAAACAGGCGTAAGTGCACTGGACGTTTAAATAAAAAATTGGCCGCTTTGTGGATTGGGATTCCTGTTGGTGAAAGTGAGCACAGGAGGGTAGTGAACAACTTCACACCATATTATTACTACTTATCTGCATATGTAAAAGTCCCGTTTAAGATATTCATCCTAAGCCGTAGGAAAGTGCACAACGTCCATTTGTGCCCCAGAGGGAACCGACATTCTATATCATATTGTGGTGGATGACCAAATCGTAAGCGCGACTGTTGCAACACTCAATGAAATATCTCAACACAGTAGGTGAGACGGCTAAAGCCCTCAGCGAGTGGATTGCGGATAAGAGGGGCAACCGGATGAACCATCATTCAACGAAATCGGACTCACGAGTGAGAAGTGGCAATCAAAAATCCCACGGCAGAAGGCGTCAACCACACACACGGAACTAAGCGGAAGTGCACACTACGTGCAAGTAGAAGCCGCCGCTGCGATGAGGACTGGAATTCCGGTTCACAAACGCGGGCGGTCGCGTGGTGTGGTAACATGTGAGTTGGACTAGAAAGATCTGGCCTAACTGTACGGCTGTCTGCTACAGTATGAAAATGCCTCCAAACATATGCCTGGTAGGTACAATGTTGTGTTTCGGGTGCCACCTACACGAGTGCCTACGAACGTGAATTACGACGGAAGTGAACGCTCAGAAGACGTGGTTTAGTGACTTATGGGCGATTTCCACTGCTAACCTTTAACCTACTTGATGTAATTGGTTCAAAGTAAGCTTGAATGTTAGTGCGGTAATGATTATTTAGGGCGGGAATTTGTCTCACTTTTGAATGCTCGCTCTTCATCATTGTTGACACTTCTCTTATGGTTAGACATGTATCCTTTAGTGTGTCGTGTAATATCTACAGTAAATTCCCTTCAGTATTATGCAATTATTTGTTATGGGTTCTGTGTTACTACACTTTCTCCACTGTTTCCCGGCCGTGTTCGTTTTATTTCTGATGAGTGATTTCGTTGTGTTTGTGCCTCTAGCCCAAATACATCTTTATTGTCCTTCTGGCTGCCTGTGCTGTTCCTGATTTCTTCAACGTTTGTGTTACATTCGGCTACAGATTTCTTTCCCTGAAATGAATGTGCCTGATTTGGTCATGAAAAGAAAACGGTTAGTGAAGCAAGCTTTCTCTCGACGTTTCATCATCAAGCGAGAGATGCCAGTCATCAGTGCCTGTCTGGCTTGATTTATGAGACCTGGTTACATAAATTCGATCGCGTGAGTTACACAAACTTTGCGAAAGAATCGTCACATCTATGTAATCATTCTATCTTATGATCCGAACCAGACAGACACTAACGATTAGCATGCGTTGCTCCGGTGATGTCATCTGCCAGCTCAGTTGTACCTATAAAATTACGCTGTACATAGCCTGATGATAAAACATCGAGATCAAGCTTGTTTGCTGCGTTTTCTTCTCATGACTGAAAAATGTCTTTTTGATTCATGACATAGTCTTCACGAAGTGTTCACAAAATACACATCCTATAGAACCTACAAGACATGAGTCTTTTCTCAGCTCGCACTTTATCTTTACAACAAACGCTAATCTTAACTGATCTCATGACGTTTTTGTTGTGTTGACCGGTTATATTGACTTCGAGTATTTCACATAACGGCTGTGCCCACTCACTTACATAGAATGCATAAGACAAGTTGTTCTTGTTGCTACTGTTATGAGAACAACGTCTATTTGTTCGGGCCAACTTGCTTACGGGTCTTCTGGTCACCAGTCGCCGGGGCCTCACACGCAATCTGACTACAAAAATCAGCAGTAAGCCTCAATGACCTTGAAAGGGCGATTATTCAGCTGTTCGTCTATCCAACTCTTCAGCAGATCAAGGTTAATTGGCCGAATAATCTCAGCTCACATAAGTGAACAGATCGTGGTCCATGCGGTGAGCAGCCACGGTCAATGTTAGCAACAACCCAACCCAAGACCAAGAATAGTGGGCTCATACAGAAATCAAGCCTACGAAGGAATGACAGTCGAGGAGTAAGCTCGGATGATTGTAAATAGTTAATTGCCCCTAGATCTAGTCCAGAATGTGGAGTGATCTTGTTTGCCACTAGACTGACCGAGTAGGCATTGGTTGAATAACGTTTCTTCTGTGACTAAGTCCAAACTTGAACAGCATTGTCTGGCAGAATAGAGCCACCTTTTCTCCCACCTTTGGTCAGAATCAATCAGTCGGTAACACCCTGCAGTGTGCTGTACTTACTTACCCCCAAAATGGCAAAACAGTCATTTTGAACACTCACTTTGCGTAAGCTTGAAGCCCCGGATACACTACCTTAGCGTACGTTGCGGGCACCATTGTCTTACCTTGACTGACTAATACTTGGTTATTCCGAGCACACGCATGTGATTTATTTGTGGGATGCACGGTCGTTCCACAACCATTCACTATCTGAAGCGTTTTATTGGGCGTTTTGACTCTATGTGACTCAGGCTACGAGGTAAAACATCAGTGTAACACTAGGCTTTCTTGCAAAACATGTTCATGTTAGTAGCCCAGGTATCAGCTGGGAAGGAATGCGAGCTAATGAAGCAAATTCGTGTGACCCTGCGTCTTTATATCGTTCTTTCCAATCTAAAAAACATGGACAAACTTAACAGATCTGCCGTGTACACAGTGCCAAAACAAAAGAAGGCAGACTGATCCGTTTGTGAAGAACATGAACATTTTTGTGGCTTTCCCTACAAGTAGTGAGGACTCGTATCTCACCACTCAAAGAAATGACGGTGAATAATTAGAATGAAAACATTTGAATGAAAACATTTGGTACGGCTTCGCTACATCACCTTACAGGAATCACATTTTGGTCCGTTTAACTGGCATTTCATCTGAATGGGAAGTTACTTGATTGTTTTTGCAGTTTCTCAAATGCCTCGTACATAGAATAGATAACGGAAACGAGTCCTTGTGAACCTGTTTTCATTTATCCATGTAAATAGTTGATATTCTCAACTTTTCGACGAAATCTGCCACGGTCGACTGACAGCTCAATCATCTCCTACCAGACCTGAATAGTAACGACTACCGTTTTCCATTCGCTGCACTTCGAGGCACGTGCGCTCTCATCTTGGCACCGATCGTGTAAGAAACCTCAATTATCAGTGGTTCGTTCACTATTCCCACGTGATCTACACCGCTGTCTCTGGACGGACAAAATAGTCCGTGCACCGTGTACAGTGGGGCACAAATGAGCAACATAATCGGTGGGAATTTAACTGAAAAGGGATAGTGTTTCTGTTCTATCTATACAGAGTTGGACTGCCCTTAATGAAATTGATTATATGTAGTCCTTTGTTTGCATGTTCTACACCGCATTTTTGTTTTCGAAAATGTCAATCTCGGATAAAGTTGCCTCTATGTTTCTGCAATCTCCGGTATCTCTTGTTCAAATGGCTTCCAACCATGTTCTGTATGATTGAGATCAGGTGATTAGTCTCAGCAAATTGACCAACTAGAGATGATTTAAACACCGGTACAAGGTTGATACGATCAAATAGACCGTTATCAACCCAATCTATCGCTCGATACTAGTCGAACAATACTGAGATGAACTATGTCCGTGGTAAGTCCTTGTAGCTGGGATCACTAAGATTGTGATCAAGAAAGTCAGTCTCACTGTAAAACCACTCAATCATTTACAGATACTTTTGTTGCGGTGCTTCCTAATGTCCGTTTTTCTTTTCTGATCGGTTGAGATCGCTACATTTCATAATCATTATTGGCTACCATTCTATTTCTAATGATTTAACAGGGAAAATCGCAAAACTGACTATGGTGAAACGGTAAGACCACTTCGGCATGTACTCTACCAAGGGAAACTAGTGGTGTTGTATAACAGGCAGTTTCGTTGTGAGCAGTATACTACTCACAATTAGTAATTACCCACAGGCGACATTCAGGAACAAGAGAACAAGCTCCGAACGCGACGGACAAGAAGAGACTATCGGAACAGTGTATACGTGCTGTGTGAGAACTTTCACCAAAGTGAATGACAACGTACTGCCACCCAATGTACGTGAGTGCATGTCTGCCGTGTAAATGAGTGCACGCGTTTGTGATTTCGTTTTTGACATGACCTGTACGGAAGTTTGCGCAACAAACGAACTCGCAGGCCAAGCGTCTTTTGCGGACACAACAGTAGGACATGCTTTATCGGCCAAACCGCCATCTCGGTATGTCCCTCACGTGAATCAATGTGAGTTGGATTCAGTTTACTTGACGCTTGGACACTCCCCAACTACGTTATGTAGTCGGAGGCCCTGATACCATTGTTTACATACGGAACAAGTACGCACCGTTGATCCTCGATCGGGTTTTAATCAGGACCCTACAGGTTAGCGAGTCTGACACACGCATTCTACGGAAGAAGAGTCAGATTATTGTAACGTGGGAGGCACATACTTAGGTGGTGTTTCGATAGAAGGGGGTAAGTTAAACTACAAGGGAATTAGTTTAATTCCAGTCATGACTAGGGTTCTGACATCCATCATACTTCGTTGGCTCACTGCAGTTCGGGAGGTTAACGTTAGAAAAGGACAGCCAGAATTTCTCCCTGGGTGAAAATACACTGATCACATTTTTGCTCTTCGTCAGCTTCTGGAGCAGCGTCATGCACACCGCCAACCCACAATTGCCTCATTTCCCGATTGTGATTCGGTGGATCGATCTACACTATCAGAGTCGCTTAAATGCAGAGGTATACCAACCAAGTGTGTGAACATACTGTCGGCGCTTTATCCTCACTTTTCAGCTCAGGTTAGGATTTACGGTGAACAGCACCAGGAGCGACATAACTCAAGGCTGTCCACTCTCACTATGTTTGTTCAATTTCGCCAGAGAGGAGGTAATGGAGGACTGCCTGCGGTACTCAAAGGATGCCTGCGTGGACTTCCTACCTGGTGGAAGACTGACTGATCTTGATTGTGCTGACGACAAGGTGTTGCTGTTTGACAACTTTCAAGCAGCAAAAACAACGCTAGACGCCAATTCGCGTTCTGTTAAGAACCTCGTAGCTTCGAAATGCAAGGTGCTTCTGCAAGATTGCTGTGATTACGTGGATCTTTTGTTAGATAATGAAACTATAGAGGTTGTTGATTGGTCTGTGTGCCTGAGAAGCTGCATCCGTGATGGCGGCGCAGGTGTGGGGGAATGAAATGGAAGCGCGTATCTCTAAGGCTAGGGCAATGTTCGCTGATCTGAGGCATCTCTGGCATCTCTGGTTGCGTGTATCAGACAACAGTGAGGGCT
This sequence comes from Paragonimus westermani, assembly GCA_008508345.1. Taxonomy (NCBI): domain Eukaryota; kingdom Metazoa; phylum Platyhelminthes; class Trematoda; order Plagiorchiida; family Troglotrematidae; genus Paragonimus; species Paragonimus westermani. The sequence goes on along the minus strand of QNGE01000539.1, from coordinate 206,582 downwards.
GTATTGCTTTACGATCGTGAAAGTTGGCCGCTCAGTGTTGAGGATGTGAACGGTCTTCAGATATTTGACCGCGGATTTCTGCGTCCAGTCACTCGTATTTGGTGGCACCAGCGAGTGAGCAACGACGAGATTGAGAAGCGGGTAGCCCATAATGACTGTTGGATGAGTTCTTTCGTTCAGTCCTTACATTCGCACAGACTTAGAGGGTTGAGTCGGCTAGTCGCCTACCACACTGAGAACTCTACCGATGCTGTGGCTGACCGGTGTAAAGTTCGAGGTGGACAGATGATGACATGGCTTAGGGAGATGAAGTCGTTCACGAAGGGTATGGCCACTGTAGATCAAGTTCATCTGCCAGCTGGGACCCTCGCGAGACGTTGGGTGAGAATACAGCTAACCGAGCTCAGTGGCGTGAGCGTTGTCTTCTCGTTCGTCCCAGTTGTCTGTAAATCGAGTGCATTAATTGACTTGGGGCAGTGAAAGTCATAAGGAAGCTGTTTTGTTGATCACGCCTTACTTTCACTAACAGATCGGTCATTTGTTTGCGAGGTGTAGGCGCCTTGATTTTGAATGCTTAAATATAAACGTAGCTATTTTTGGTAGTTAGGTCCCTTTCCGCCCTCTTCCCTTTTTATTCTCTCTCCACCTACATAAGGTTTGCTTTTGTTCTTCTTCATGGTTTTGTGGCAAGTAAGCGTCAGTGGTTCATTTTGATGTATTGCTGTGTGTGAGGATGTTAGAAGTATACGCTTGTTTGGTCACGCGAAGTGACAAATGGCCATAGACAGTTATCCGACATACTTGCATACGAAGTGTTATCTTACTGACAGTTGGGAACAGACAGTTGACCCACTCGTCTTTCAAATACTTTCCAGACCCCGGAAACTTGGTGTTCTGTCTTATCAATACACAGCATATCCGTTTGTAGCTTACTCCAGTCCTACTTCCACACATCAGGGCTGCCCAGATCTACCTGATTTTTGTTAGTTGTAATTTCTTGTCCTGACTGAATTCTCCTTAAAACGGATGCTAGATGTTCTCAAGGTTTTAGAAAATTGATTTTTTTCCCACTTCTCGGTAACTCGGACGGAGACAACTTTCGTAATATCTTTTGCATGATTCTTATGAAGACAAAGGGATTATTTATCACATTCGGTATGAGTCAGGGGGTTGCATCCCACTTGTTTTGAGGGCCGTTCCTGTTTAAAACTATTTACGTGTGAAAATGGACCATTCAATAAAATACTGACAGCACACTGTGAGGTCATTTGGCGTTTTTTTACGTGTCTAAACGTATCTGAATGATTACCAACTGAATGCCTTTTCAGATCTACTAAACGATGTTTCTCATGGTGCTGTCAAACCACAGAAACCAGTGACATTGAGTATTTCTACTTGAGATTTACATAATCGTTCATCCACCCACCTGGACAGTGTCTAGGTCGCAGCTTGTGTGGGCCACTTATCTACCGTATTTTCGTGACACCCTACGTGCAACCTATTCGGTTCATACGTCTTGTGCGTGCTTGTTTAGAGTATGGAAGGTTTTGTTATGGTCATTTTTGCGGATTTCTTGACTAATACGTTGAGAGGAATAGGGGCTAACTAGTTAAAACGATCCAGATGTATTCCTACGTTCCACCACTAAGTCGTGGTGAGTTGTTGGTGCGGAAGGTACATTACTGCCCTCCAGTCATGCCATCATATTGAGTAGATTGGCATTTATGCCTTAAACAGGCTTGTTCCGGACATGTCCTGTTTTCTAGCCCTATTACTTAGACCTTATCAGCACTTTCGGTTGCTCAGCCCTTAATGGACTGTTCACACCACGCCGTGCGGCTCGACAGACCAGATGCAGGACAGCGGTTTGTCACGTCCGCGCCCACGTAACGCGGACGCATCGACACAATGATCCGGCCTTGCGCGTTTCGGCCGTTCCGGCCACGGCACGAAGTGAGCACGGACCCTGTACCCACGCCGTACAGCTGTTCTTCCGTGCCATGTTGCCGCTCGCACGATGTTGGTGGTGACACCAGGACGCTGCCAATTTTGACAAACCGCTGGCGTGTGGCGCACTAGAGGGAGACGTAACTGGATAAAAAATAGGTTAACTATTATTGACAAGGGGATTGCATGCAAGTGGACAAAGCGTTTCCCTGTCAGGGGCACTGCAGGAAAAACAGCCGCCTTCGGCGGATAACGAATTCAAAACCTATTTCCAATCTCATCCTGAATGAGCTCAGTAACTGTTGGCGTGCTTGTGCATTTTAAGACGACGTTTAATTCGCGTATAAATCGGTTAAGGTGTCTCGTCCGTAAACGTCTGGCGGTGGGAAATGGGAAGACACGAGCGGCGTGTACGATTACGCGCGGTGTCATTTGGTGTCAGTTCCTCTGGACTGATGAATCAGGGCTCACCGTATGTCATGGTGATGAGAGACTGGACTTGGAAGACAAACAGTCGGGCATTTGTGTCGTATTCACATGGACCCATTTGTTGCAATCCGGTCGTCAGGCTGTGTGGTGTCTGTCGTTTCGCGTCTGCACATTGACCTGATCATGACAACTTGATCGGACTTTGAGCATAATCTGCACGACTGATCGTTTCCACTCGTTGATCGTGGTTCCTGCTTAAGATGTGAAGTTAATTATGTGGCGTGGCCACATGTGTTTGTGTACCGTACCATCCACTTTTTGTCCAATCGTTTAGTCTGCAGATAAGGATATATTGTTTCGTCGGTGTAAGGTTCGAACCCCGGCCTTATTGACTGCTCGTGTCTACACTTGGGTCACCGGGAAGTATTTAATGCACATTTGATTTGCAGCAACCTTGTATGACATGTACGCCTTGTTGATTTACTGATCGCAGTTTTACTAGGTCTCCCTCAATTTGATTGATAATTAGACAAATGTGTTCCTTGCTAGTTTATTGCTTCCATGTTTTGGCGTTCGCACGCGTCCCCTCTGCATGACCAGACCAACCATGTAGTGGAAGCTGATCCCATTGATATTTTCAACCCCGTGTGAAACCTAATGTGATGGGAGTTTTTAGTTTTTTTCTCATTCCGGTCAGTAACCCCAACCGATCGTAACGAGGATACGTTCACCGCCATCCCACCTACCCACCCCCGGAACTTAAGGCGTCTGAACACTGAACAGGTTTCTCGGGTGCGACTGAAAGCCATAAACATTGACTGACCATACTACAATTTCCGGTTAATTACGTCGGACCAATGTTTGTTAGTAGGACCAAAACGGGGAGAGGGAGACGGTTTGGTTACAAGACATTCGAACAATCCTAGTTCCCAACACCTTTGGCCAATCTTGGGCACAGGCGTTTGTGATAAACTGGCTTAGTCTCGTACAGTTTTGTATGTTTCTACAGTTTTTCAAAAGTGGAAACGTTTGAAATATGTCATTAATTGTACGTTGAAAGAGATCTTGGTCAACTAGACTTCGTTGTCAGCTCCCGAGGTTTCCAGATAAGCTAGTGTGGTCAGTAGTTGACGAAATCCCTTAGACCCCACAACTCAGCAGCCCATAATGAGGCCGTCGGTTCGGGTTTAGGTTATTTCGAACGCTCTAGCTGTCTAGGTTGAGAAGGCATAACAGTATGCTCAGTCCCATTGACGACATTATCCCAGCTATTAATACTGACGTTATGACCACCGTCCGAATAAGAAGAAAACAGCCCATATGCAAGAGTCATACATTCTAGAACAGGGCGGCTTCTATGTTTTATACATTTCGTCTTTATTAGGTATCCATTCATTATGAACGGTTCAGTCGAACAACGGCAAAGCTCACACGCACGAATCCGATCGGTCGGCATCTTCTCCAAATGAGAGCGTCTCTCCCCTCTGGTCTAGGGAACGAAGATCTGTGGTACATCTGTACCAAGTCCACCCTACATAAGTGGACCGTGATATGTGCTGTGGATGCTTGTGCGTTGGGGTGCAAAATCTGAAAGTTTTTCGGCCCATTGTGATGGCGAATGTGAGGTTTTTATTCACGGAGCTCTTTGATATACCAGTGGTGTTGGCCATCAGACAGTTAGCACGGATAGTATTCGATACTCCAATTACAGCTGGGCGTGAAATCCCCACGCTATGGGATAATTACAGAACAACCATTTCCTGTTAATTTATAGCACATGGTGAGATTACGGAAACTGAACGAGGGTAGCCTGATGTTGTCTTGAAACTTATTGTCTCTTGTGTGGCGGTCGACATGCTTGACTCGATCTGCCTAGCAGTCTTTGACCAGATGTCCTGTTCGTGACATCAGGGTGCACAGGAGATGATTTATCATAAACGGGGACCAGATGGGTGCTGGCTGATGTCCGAAATTGTCAGGTGGTACATCCTGAAATCATTTCTTATCATGTACAGCTGGCATAGAAACTCCTAACAATTCACAGTGATAACGAAGTCTGTGGTCGCTGGTCCCAGTCCACTTTCCACGATTGTTGTTACATAGATATGGGTAGCCGGATACGTGACCATGTATGCCACATGACATCGGACATCTTTTTACGTAAAAGCCACAAGCGTCGATATTAGTCCTAATTCTTCACACGTGGCCGAAATCAGTGCAGCAGTGTTGGGAACAAAATGAGTCTTGTTACATCAACAGGTGTCTTAAATTGTGAGTGAAAACTAACGTTCTGCTTACTTTGTTGTTTGTGGCTTGTATATGCACTTGTTACTACCACACTATCCCGTTCTGACTGAGGCTAAGTGCGAATCCTGAATGTGCACTTTGTAAACTAGTATCCTGTTACCGACGAAAGTGCAGAAAAATCAGCGGGATGCAAAATATGCACCGCTGTAATTTTTAGTTGAAAGTGATGTGCCACCTACCGAAGTTGACCAAAGATTGGTCACTAGGGGATTTACAGAGCTCAAGAAACCCGTGTTCCCCGTTGTTCAGATGTCATTTCTGTCTTATATATAGCAGCGATTGTGCCGTTCTATCCTCTCGGTAACTTCAGCTCTGAGCCAATGATTTTTGTGAAAGCACTCTTAAAAAACCTTCCAGTGTAGCTCATTAGTTTAGCTGTTACCTCTGGTCATTTGTTTGCAAAAATAAGATTATTTTCTGCGAACCACTGAATTCACTGTATTGTTTTACTTAGTTAGGGTGGGCAGATTTAATGCTAAAGCTATTGTCTAATTCTTTAAGCCTACTGCAAATGGTGGTCTTGAAGGACTGTCGTATTCAATGGATTTATATTGTTGGTTTGAATCCAGCTACTTCCCCTGATAAATTCGGAGACATCCTGATCAAAAGATGTTTGGATATATGACATGTCTATGGATAAGAGGTCCTTTTCTAACTATCTACCAGGGGATAGGTTCAGGGAACAAGCGAGTGTGGAAGTGTACTGTGTCATCAAATGCTCTATAGTAGATAGCTGACGAGCTCCGATGCACATTTAGTGTACTAACTCAAAATCGGTCGAACCAGAATAAGAAAAGTCCTGAAGTGGATCAGATTTCGTTCTTTCAAGCTCCACCATGGAACATCATTGGAGGACTGTTCATGGTGGGTAGGTTGCGCCCAAGGACATTAGTCAGTCATTATTTTCTGAAACATCATTTAAACCGGTGTATTCCGATCTTCCTCTGGATTTCAATTCTTTTTGCTTGTTCCGGAATTTCCTCCTTATCCGTCACTTATCCTTGAAAAACCGAACGTAGTAACGCATTTTAGTAAGGAAATGTTGTGTTTGGTACTTTTTCTCTTTGCCCCTACTGATGCTGCTTCGTCAAATCTATGCTGTCCTTCATCTAGACTTGCATGTCGCTCACCAGTTGTACTCACTGGTGCTCCACGTTGGCTAAAAAACGAGTCGAGTGAGCTGAAAGTTGTGACCCAGACACTACATAAACCATGTTACCTACATTGGCCACCATCTTCGAGTTCGACCTGGTTAGGGACCCTGTTAGAGTATGCCCTCGTACAGCGTCGGAACTTCCATGAAGTGTTATTTGATTCCATTTTCTTTCACTGGGGCCGCAAATCTGTTCAGTCGTCTAGGTGACACTGTGGCGTGCCATGCGACACGGACAGCTCAAAACGAATTGGCCACGGAAACATATGATCCAATGCACTCCAACCCGATTCTCCCTAGCCCTTGCTTGCGCACCCGTTAGCTTCATGTGTGGCTGGTGTGAGCCGGTGTCATTGTCCGACCAGATGCGCGCAATCGGATCACGTATGGGAGCACGCATCGGGTTATGCCACTCGGTGCGCGACCAAAACGTGTGTTGTTAATCCTAAACGTGGCCGGTCTTATAATAACGAACCGATCAGAAGCCTATTAATCCAGTGCTATCGGACTGCCAACGCCGAGTGAGGCATACAATACGCACTATTCAGTTGATCACAGTGCCGCATTCCCATAGGCTTTCATGCCAGTCCCTTACTAAAATCACCATACTCCCGTTTGGCTCTTGTTGGATCTCGCCAGTAGTGCGAGTATTGGGACTAGAACTCCAGCCACGTTTACATGAGGCCATCGTATTGACCACTGCGTCAATGACTGGATTGTCACATGCAAGTAAAGCCATTAAGCGCAAACGAGTGATTGGATAACCATACATCGACCATCTTCAACAGTGGGAACCCGGCCGTAACAGCAAAGAATCCGCTGGGGTGCTCAAATGGTTATAGGATTACGGATGAGTAGTAGGGGATTTGGTTTATTTTCAAGTTGAACATCACTCATATTTGATCGCAGCCTTCGCATTCAGATAGACTTTGCAGCCAGCCTCTTTCAAAAAGAAGCACTGGACTCGAGTTTCGCTCTCATTAGAGCTCGTCAGTAGTGCAAATCCTTGCCACAGCCGAGATCTGAACTCCGGTCACGCTTTTGATGAGGCAACCGTGTTGGCCATTGCATCATTGACCTCACCTTAGGCGCGACCGAACTAACAAATCTGAATGCTCAACCACTCTCGCTTGGATTGCACGAATAACCAACTCACGAAACGAGTCCTCTGAAGCTGTGCCCGATAACATAGACTTCTGCAACTTTGAAACTATTTCAGAAACCTGTAATCCACTAGACTGACTGCACGTACAACAGTTAAGGATTTCCGTCGGTACGGCTGTCGACGTTTGAGATGAACACTTTGCTTTTGTTTGTGCTGCCACCCGACTCAGAGTGTTTATTTTTGTATGATTAGTCTGAAAACATCTCACACACACCGTCCTAACATTCCAGTAGACATCGATTCATGCGTACTTCTCTGTCAGTTATACTGCTGTCCTGCAGAACTTCACAATTTTTAAAAAGGGGTACTAAACCGTTCCCGACTGGATGCAATCAAATTTTAAGCCTATATTTTGTAGTGTAATCGTTGGTTCACTTTTGAGGGTATACAGATAATTTGCTAACAAGATATTGGAGAACAACAGTCATTCATTCTTCCTAAGTCTGTCCCGGTCTTTTTCTCACTTAATAGCAATATCCACATCTATGTTCCTGTAGGCTGTCACTCAAGCGTACAACCCGCAACTCGCCAGTAGTTTAGTGAACACCGTGCGAACTGATAGACTGTGTGTACCAATGTTATTTTTGTTGTTGTCTTATTGACACCATTAACTTCGAAATTCGGTGGCTCTATTTTCATTTCACCCGTCGTAATTCGCACTTCGTTTGTCACTATTGCTGAACACTTTGTTGTATGGACCAGCCTCTTTAACGGATTTGACTTGTAAAAAAGTCCCTCTTGTGGATCAAACCTTATAACCGACCTGGCTGTCTGAGAATAACGACGGATGAGGATTGTTTTTGAAATGCAATATGAATAACTGACCACCAGATCTATTTAGCTGGGTGTTTCCTCTCTTCCGTTTAATCCACCCTACCCCCAAAATTTTAGCTATCAAACAGCTATGGATCCGGAGCTGAAGGACATGAGTGACATTCGTGCCATGTTAGACGCGTTGAGCGAGCATCTGACCTCGACCACACAATCGTAACAGACGCCGTAGACTGCCTGTGGTTCTTCTTCTCACGCATGTCCCAGTGACCGATTTCTTGTCCAGTCATAGCCAATTGGTTTACACTGTGATTATGATATGAGATTCATCCGGCTGGCAGACAAACGCTTTGGTAGGCTCTGTTAATCAATGACTCAGATGCATACATGCGCGCGCACACATACACACACATACCGTACGATAGACTGATTGGAATCGTGTGATTGTGGTCATTTTTAATTATTATTATCATTATTATTATTATTATTTGTATGAGGATGCTGTGTTCTTTGATGTTAGAGACCTACGCAAACACATACGTGTGCACTTGCACGCACGGTTGGTGCAGTCGGCATGTCTTCGATGCTTCGTTTGGTTTGTGGCTCTTGTAAACCTCTTGTCTCTCTTATTTTGACATTGCATCTTCAGTTTGTCGCAAAACCACGTTTTAGCGAAGGATCTCCAAAGTACAGGGGACCTATGTACGGGTCACTGGGAAACGTTTTTCAAGATCACTGCAAAGTCAAAGGCGACGAGCAATCATGAGTCCAGGACTCAGTGAGCCATAACTGACGTAGCGGGATGGCAATATGATACGTGTAACGATACCTTCTGTTCTGAATGGACATTACTTCTAGTGAACTTATCGAGATGATTTAAGTACGGTTTGGTTTGGTTCATTTTGGTCGAATTCAATTTAGTTCCCTTTGGTTGAAGATGTCGGTTTCTCAGCCGGGTATAACAACGAATTCTATAGGATGCTGACAGCGGAGTTAATCTCGTCACTTACGTACGTAGCCTCATTGATTATATGAAACCATACCACCAGTGTAGGCACAGTGGCTAAGTGTGACACAACCAGAACTGATGTCGGTCCCGTGCCAGTGATACATATGATGTCCACACCTTCTGCGCTCGGGAAGTTAATCCCTGTGAGCCACGGTATATCAGGGTTTCGACTGAGTAAGGTGTTCCCCCTCTGTGACGTGTTCAGCAATCGAGGACGTCAGGTTCCTGGCCAGTCGCCATGGTGGCAACATCTGTTGTGTCTTCGCATGTCTCGTCGTATGTTTTAAATTCCCACCCCTCATGCAAACGTACACATCTAGATAAACCAGTAACTTATGTGAGTCGCAATTGTCTGACATCTCATCTTTGAAAACACAATGACCAAACTTCTGAATGTAAAACAACATTCGTTATTACTCAACAGGGTACGTATGGCTTAGAGCCATTGGTTGTATATCTTGTTGGCTTTGTGTGGATATGTACATAAACATATATTAGAAGAGATCCCATCGCGTAAAGTCTGGACTCCGGCTGGGTTCAAACCAGTGACAGAAACAACACTCCGGGACGCGGCAAATACTGTACCATCTAAGCTACGGGGTCAAGGGGAGCCAAGAAAGTTCACACTTTGGTGTGTTTACCCACCCAGCTCATTGTGTCATTCGGAATCCACCAACTGGTCCAAGAGATCGACTACATAAGCAGTATTTCTCAAACATTTCATGCTGAGATCCACCAACGCCACCGATAAAACTGTATTACTGATAAACAGTTTTTGATAAGTAACTTTTGGGCAGTTAGTATATACACGAACAAAAAAAATGAATGAATGAAATACAGTGTACTATGGGAGCGAATTTCCCCATGATCAAACGTTGTTGTCCAGGAAACAATCGTACTTCTGTTTTGGATAGACAAACATTCTGCAACCCTTTAGTCTTACGATATCATACCTAAACTGTTTAAACACAGATCGCAGGAAAGATCAATAAAGTACATAAGGCCGTTCGTGAACGGTTTTCACACATCCCCAATGGGCTAGAATAGAGAAACTGGACCACTCATCTGCGTACGACACTGGTCTCAGAAGCCAGTACTCAGATTCCTTAGGTGCCATTACATGCCACACTACACTCCAATGCTTCATCTTGTATTTTTCTCGCGGTAACTTCAGTGTTAAAATCCATGCTCCTGCTTCGCTGCTGAATAATAGTGGTATGATTAGTATGGCGTGATCGCTCGCCCTCAATACACCGCAGTTTAAATGTCGATCGTGGTAAGAATGCGCATTACTGACGAGCCGTAACACACTTGATTGTGGAAGTTTTGATCAATTGTAAGCGTTCTTAAATCTATGTTAACAAACTTCTTAACTACTTATCAACCAACTCGGTTTATACAGTGAAATCAGAAGACCGGTTTTGCAAGATGGTAATACCATTTCGTATGATCTCGTCAGTTGCTAACACATAACAGAGGTGAAAATTTTAAAAAATATTTAAGCGAATTTAGTTAGTGTATCAAGTCAATGTATACACTGGTCTGTCATTGGTCAAAACCATCGCAGACGGAGGTTCAAGGTCAACAGCTTTTGCTCACAGAGGACCGGCTTGCTACGCGTGACTAGCAGCGCTTCGAGTGACTTAAGAATGACAGGCTTGTGATGACGCATCAACACGCGGAAAGCGTTTGTCGGGTCGACCACATGACCGGTCTCTAGCAGGTGTCTGGCGATCGGTTTATGTTTAATTTCAGGCAGATGCATTTACCGAGGTAAATAGTGAAGACGGTTTTGCATAGTATTTGACAACATCGGGAAGTAGTGGTAAGTTACTAATCGAAGTTAAACACAATCCCCAGTAGGAGAGACACTAATCACTAGATTGACCTGGTGTGTGTGTATATAGATGAGTAGATTATGCTGTTGTTCAACTATGAGAACGAGGAAACTACTCGTGTCTCTGAACCTAATTATCTCTCTCGTTCCGAACACTGGAAATCTTGTTTGACCCTGTGCTGTTCATTTTATTCTTGCACGAGCCTGACCGACCATATCATAGTTAAGTTGAAAAGTTGAGTTTTTTCTATGTGAAAATCGGTTGCTCTCCTTCACTCTTCCACGCTTTGACAGGCACGACAATGCGACAATAACATTCAGAATTAAGGAAAATTTCTTCAGCCATATCAGTATATGTGCGTTTATTTGAACGACCGTGTGTGCTACTGGACTTTCAGAACACGCAGTATAAATCCACCGGCATGCGTCCAAATGATTCAAACGGTAGCCCAAAAAATTGTTGAGTTATTTGGGTGTACTTCATTCCATGCAAGCGACGAGTGGGTCTTTAAATTACACCAGTTAGCGAAATCAGTTCTTGTTTCTTTCTGCATAGGCATCAACTGAGGTTATTTATCCAATTAAATCATGTTCGTCTTTGACGATGTTGGTTTTACTCTCTGCGTGCTTCTAAATCAGCCCTGTGCTGAATGGAGGGCTGCCAAATAGCTGGGGTTTAAGCTACCAGCCCTCCTTGTCTGCAGTGCGGATGACGAAAAGTCAACATCCAGGTTGTCTTAGAAAAAGGGGGCATTCCGTTACCGGAATGGAGTACACGTCGACCCGAAAGGTTTGGTTGGACAGGTAGAACTTAACTATTTCATTGGAGAAACACAAAATTAACATGAGCATGATGAATGCCTGAGTGTGTTATGGTACTGCAACTGCACAGCTTTTCCAAACATGTGCTTCAACAATATTAAGTCGATTGGTTTATCACCATAAGCATCATTCCACCTAAAACCACAGAGATTATTCCAGTCGTGTAATTAGAGTACAGGTTAAGCCTATCAGGTGAAGCCTGAGAAATGAAAAATTTATTGCACACGGTAAGTGAGATGTCCAATAAGCTAAGGTTATTCAGCTAAACTCTGTGTCTCTGATTTTGAGTTCAGTTATGTTGGATCGGCTTTGCTACAATCGAGCACCCACTCGAACGACACGATTCCCAGCCGTAAAAAGAGAAGACATGAACACCAAAGCCTTTGTCGGAAATGAAAAACACTATGCCGCGTGCTGAGCTACCGAGTCAAGAAAACTGGAACAACAGTCTGGGCAACAGTAATCAATCTCCACTCATTGGAAAAAACGGCGTCTTTCTACAGAGGTGCAACAGTATTTAGGATTGTTGTTGGGCTACAATCATTCTTGCGTTCTGATTGGCCAGTTCACTGCTTCGTACCACGACCTTGCATTGGGCAACTCAGTCGTTTGGGTCTGATACGTATTTGGACAGTAACTGATCACCGTTTTTGATTGGTTGACACCGACGGCTCACAACTTCGTCTGCAGCAGTTTGTGCCTGAACCCTGATTGGCTGAACCCTCTCCAATCAGGAAGCCGCTTCAGCTCACTTTTATCACACACTACACTGTAGAAGCGGTGAATATATAGAACAGATAAGTGTCATAAGGGGTAGTCAGAACGGAGAGTGAATCAGAACCAGTTGCCATATATAAGCAGTACTAGCGTTAGAATGAACTGAATAACGGAGGCGTTAACAGGCATCAGGGAAAATGCTGTTCAGACAGTAGAAAAGTACAAGCGTCCGATCACAATACGATTGGAACAGTACAGAACCTTTCCTTCGATTCTGCCTGTTGTCTTGCACAACTTCGAGGATGAGGTAACCCTCGGTCCTACCTCGAGCAGTGTTGTATGATTCAGCTCACTTGTTTCGTTAGGTAGTACGTCCGTCACGCATTTATTTAGAGCATTTTGCAGGTATTTTCTTCATGGGTCCCAGTGGTTGCTTTAACAATACGACCGTACCTCGCGTAGAATAGCATCTCTATTTCGACAAGAATCAAGTTGGAGGAGTGTTCATTGTGATAGTGCTGCGTTTTAGATGTTGTTCTTGCCACCGGAACACGCACATCACGATTGGTCTGTCTTCTCATTTCTCATCCCATCCCTTTGATTGAAGATGATTGAGAGAATTGAGGAGGAGGAGACTTTGCCAGATGGGGGCAACTCAGTTGCAATGGCATTTGCATTAGCAAGCAAGTTGGGGTTATTCACGCCAAAAATGACTTGACGTGTTATCAAGGGTTATCGATCTCCATCATAGGTCGGCCGCGGCCCTTAGATAGAAAACGGTCGCAGACCGTTGATTCCACGAGGACCATTCTCCAGTCGGGGATCTGGAGACGCTCCACGTCGTCTCGACGAGGTTCTTGCAACTAATGTGATGGTTGCAAACAAGTTGTATGGTATAAATTAACCACCGTGAGGCTGTTTTCACCACATCCCATTTTGTCTCCAGTACGACCTGTGTGTCAACAACAAGGACGACAGTAACAATCTGCTTTATTTATTCTAAGTGAGTGAATATCCGACCCGTCTGGCCTGTACCAGACACAAATAACTGTATGCAATTGCCAGGATATACTTGATGCCCACTGACTAATTTTGATTTTAAAATAACCTGTTGGTAATCTACTTGTGTTTATTGGAACTGGAAATCCGCCCCTTGGTCAACTGGGATATCGGGTACCGCCCACAAGTTCCCGTCACACGTTGGATACAGGTCATGAAATTGTTCTGGGAGGTATCCAATTAATCAAGTCTGGGCATAGAATAGCACGGGGATGCTTAGTCGCAGAGGCTATCGTAATCATAAACTGTAAGCGGAAAGACGACTAGAGCCCCTAGGTCGAATTTGAGTCGATCGAATCAGTTGTACCGGTAGTGGAATTGGATCACCATTCGAAGAAAGTCAACGACATTTTCCTTTTCTATCTAGACAACTGCCTGCTTCAGATATCCCGAAAATTGTAAACGGCTCGTCGCCTATGAAAGTGCTTCTGAATAAGTATCGGAACGTTATCGATAACCATAATTACCGGTTGATTTTAAGTTATTCCGTACTGAATAAGCATCGTTATGTTCTCGGATTACTCGAAAAGCCTCTACTTCCCTTCCACATTTGACTTTCATCATGGTGTTTACATGAGTGCTGTATCACAGCTCTTCGTTTGAGCCTCACCGGGGTTTGGATGTTGTCATCCTGATAAAACGTTGGTTTGAGGACTTGAACTTTTTGTGAAGCGCTGAATCATAGTTGTTTGGTGATCCAAAAGGTCACTACTTAACAGCAACAGTTTGTTTTTTTTATCTGATGTTTTAACCAACTGATAACCAGACAGATGAACGATTTGGTTTACGCAGACAAAATGTGGTTATTTGTCTGATGAACAGTGATTTGGTTTCTGCTCGGTAGACGAGCATTTTGAACAAGCGATGGTCAGTGAACAACGAAGTGTAAAAGGTAGTCAGGTGGATGGATGAAACCTATCATCAGTAGGTCAGCATGTGATTCAACTTTTATGTGCAACAGTCGAACAACCAGTGAACCGGCGACCAACATTTTGGGCGTGTACCGAAGAACAGTAAAGAAATAGGGAGCAAACTGTTGTTTGACATTCCGTATTTCACAACTAGCGAATTCCAGCAACAAACCGGTTGTGAGAACTTAGTAAAGAAACTGTAGAAACAAACCAAACCAGTTCAAAGTCAGTGCGAAATCGGTTGCATTCGTTGTCTGTTTTATGGGTCGGTGATCGCAAAAAGCAGACACCAATTCAAACGTCTGAGTCATGGGAGCGAAATGTTCATTTTGTGTAGCTTAAGTAACAAAGAGACAGCCAACTTACGTGAGACAGTGACACTTCAGAGTCAGGTAAATGGAGTATATTTGTTGACTAGCCGTGGTAAACAACCAGAGTTATCGCAAAGTGAAGAGAGGTATCATGTGAGAAATGGTTCACATACCAAATCTTGACGGCAGCGCAGTTTTTTGAATGACATATTCAGAGTACATTAAAAATCAGTGAAGTGAACTGCGGTAACAGCATTACCTTGCCACGAATTCCCCACTTATAGCATACGAATGAGTGATGCATATACGAACCAACTTCGGCAATAGCACCTCTATGAGAACGTTTGTACGAAAGAGAAATGTACCAAAAAAACGCCTTATAATTGGCGGCCTACCGGGAATGGGTTACCTAAACCCATCTGCGCAATAAAGCCACTCAAGCGCACAGTGAATGGGCCAACTGGTTACGCAATGTGCAATGCATGCGGCTGCAACGTGTGTGGTCACCTGGCCGATTGTCGTAGACTTCGTGGAGTTGACGCTTTCCGCTAAGGTAGCGTTTTTAAACGAGTCTGATGGCGGATTCAGCCTACGCCAACATTCTGGCTTCATTAGCGACCAAGTTCCAAGTTCATTTGAAATAAGCCAGACAGCCTTCATTCTTGGAAAACGCACGTAACGTTGAGCCTTAGCATTGTTAACATAATTTGACAGTTATTTGAATGTGTTCTGTTTGCAAGTATCCATTTCTACGGTCCGATATTGCGAGTAAATACGTTGCAAAGTTGTAAACGAAAGCCTTTAGGTCATCAACTGGATGGGTGCAGGAGATGAAAGATAGACGTGTTATCCAACGACGGAAGTGGAGTGGTGAACATGCAAAGGTAAACGTTGTCAGCACAACAGAACGACTGTCATTGCGTAACATGGGTTTCGTGTGCACATTCTCCCAGACCATTTTCATGTTGCCTAAATGAACGCAGAGAATTCCGTGGACAGGACTGTAGGAGTGAAAGTTCGACAAAAGTCACTTACAGTACTCCAGTGTTGTGACCACATAGGAGAGTTTTAAACACCGCCCATCGTCTGTACACCTTGCTGTTTTAACCCTTGTTCGGCTTGGGTTTGTTGGACTCTATATTAGCGCCATCTGTCCCACTAACTCCATTACTATGAACCGTAGAGTGACGTTTTTACCGCGGTTCGCTTGTGTTGGTTTGAGTTTTCATCTAGTAGCAACTTGAATATGAAATGTTTCGATTGTGGTGCAGTCTGAGAAACGCGGCTGTTGGACTATGTGGGCATATTGTTTCCATGTTTAGATATGCTCTCATGTGTTTGCATAACTTGTTGCTTACTGTGCCCCTGAATCTTCTGATTGACCGTAGTTCCCGACTGTTTTGCAATCCTAGCTGTACTGTGTATACACTACTTTTTTTCACACATGCCACTACCATGGTAACCGTAGTGATTATCTATTTTTACAACTTGGCTTTCCTTGTGCATGCCTATATTTAACTCCAGTAGTACCTCCCCGTTGAATCGACACACCAAGATAGGCGATGTATTCCTAACTTGTCCAGGGAACAGGGAGTAAAAGACCGCCTGAGCCTTAGAACAGCGTATGTCCGAGTGCCCACATCACGTGCCACGTGCACTCGGCCACATATCAAGCCAGAGGAAGAACAAAGCACATCGCTCTAAGTCAATCATAGTCAAGGTCAACCCATGTGCGATCAGCAACGCTGTCTGCTCATGAAGTGACTGATGGGGCCCCCAACATAGGGAACGTGTGAAAACTGTAAATGATCGAACCTCGAGAGTGCCTCAACGTCCAGTCTGGCTGGTACTGTCAACCTACCGCGTGCACATAAATTGACTCATCCCACACGCGGTTTCACTTTGAGACGTTCACGCGACCCGAGTTCAACAAGTTCCATATATGGTGCAATGTCAAATTTGTCTGGTGACAAGCAGAACTAGGCATTCAATATTGACAAGCATTGCGTGTAGGAAAGAACGGAGGTTGGACGGACTATGTCCTAAGTTAAGGACATCCGGTCGAGAGCGATGAGAAGTAGGGTCCTGTCTACAGCAGAGGCTATTGGGATTCGAATGTATAACCCACCCCTGTGAGCCCAGAAACGTTTTGTTCAGGCTGTGGATCTGCCGTGGCCAACCCCCCACCTATCAAGACCCATTGTTCAAGTGGGTATTCGATTGCAGTGTGACATTGAACTGATTGACCTCATTAACCGCACGTCCCCCGTTTACTCCCCTAACGATTCTCCCGTGAAATGTATGACATAAATATGATGTATTTAGCCTGGTGGTGAATCACTGTAAATGAGCTTGTTCGCTACACGCTGTTTTTCATGATTACGCTGAGAATTTTTACGAGATTTGTCCTAAGTGTTGACAGGAAATCTGTTTGTGTATAACACACTCCCGGAGGCACCACAGTTCCGGGAGTTAACTTGGAAACTTCCTCTAGTAGTGATAACAGATATCTTTTGATGACGGCAACAGTGAATTCTTCGCGCATTGCGAATGAATTCTATTCATGTGTCCCATAATTTAAACCTTTCTGACAAAAAGGTGCAAAGAAACATTAACAGATCGGGCGATAAGACGCTGTGCTTGACGTACCCCTATGTTTGGTCGAATCATGTTGTCGGACGGTTCGAGATTCGCTTCGCCTACTTGTGACAGAAAACCAGGGGTACGAATGACAGACAGGTTACCAGGCGCCTGCGGTGACTATTCAAAGTCGAATGCCTTCGTTGGGGATGTTTGAAACTGCCATGCTCCTCGAAACGTGTCATCTGCGAGCGTATCTATATTATATTGTTTAACCTTCATACCTTCGTGGGTGTCCCGAACTAATCACACTTTTGCCAACATCGTTACTGCACAAAGTTAGAGGTGAACCGAAACACAGACATGCTTTTGCGCAGGCCTCTCAAAGTGAGACCGCGTAAGAGAGGCATCAGGTTATGTTAAAAATGTCGGTCTAATTACGCGTTCAAGATACCCTTGACAGTAGATCACTTGCACATTTTGTCCCTGCTTCTTGTTTGCTGTGCGAATCTGTGCGGACAGATTTCGACCGGTTCTATGCTAATACGGTGCGCTGCATACGCTCGTTAAAAAGAAACACAATAAGCTGTGTGTGAAAATTGACAGTGTGTTACCAACTTCCTGTTTTCTTTACTCAGCTAAGAGATTGGCAAGTTTTTGTTTCATACCCATGCCGCATAACTAACGGAACAGGCGGAAATACTGAACCAGATGTGTCCAAGATGGAGACTATGATTAACAGTAGAAAAACCACGACAAACTTGTTTTTCGTAACACTTTCTCATATTGTTGCATTTTAAACTGAAAAAGAAGGCAATACACACGGCCAAAGTTTGTTCAGAGAAGATACAAAATTGGGTCAATGACGCTCCTTCTGACTGCCTCGCCTAAGGCAGCGTTCCGTACAGCAATCCACATGTTTCATTCACTGTTTGTCCGAGGGTCGTTTTGAGTCTGGGAGAGAGAGCTAGTTCGAGTGCATCGATGAACGTTTTTCCATCTAGACCGAAACAAGTGATGCATAATTAATTACTACCAGATGAAGGTTATCATCAGGTCGAATCATATCTACTTGGCGGCACTAGAGAGTAGTATCGTACGAACAGAATATAGTGATGCATTTCCTAAAATTAACAAGTTTGGTAGACAGGAAGTGGACGGCGGCGGCCGAGAACAGATGGAGTGGCACGTTTTTGCAAGAAACCCGCATTTTTTGACTGGTGGCCGAGACAGCGACAATCATCCATGCAAGGTAATATGTACGGTGGATTAATTTGATCATAAACACTTTTCCAAGCCAAATCGTCTTGTGCAGGTACAACGGGTCTTTCACAGCTCTACAAAGTCCAGAGGAACCGATCTGAATTTGTTTACCATGGAGAGTTAGTTGTTGGGACAAGGTAATCGCGACCGTTTCATGTAAGCCGGCTTTGCGTTGGTTGTGCTGGTCCGGCCCTTCCCAACTACTCTGACCATCCGATCACTGTGGTAACGCCTACTGCCCCACTTGACTCTCATAATTATGATAGAGCTGATGTGACGATGAAAACCTTGGCTAGTATCTGCGTTTTTTATTTTGAAATCTTACTAACATATTGACTACGTAGTTTTTGTCTTTGATGTCAGTTAGTTGCAACACAAATGGCTTAGATGTGTAGCAAAATGTGCTAGACATTCCAATGTCTATATTCTCAGTGGAAGGTTGTGTTACACATGGTTCAACCTGATATCACTGAGAGATCATTTAGACAAATGGGGGAAGGGTATCTAATGCATTCATCCATACATACTGCTAGGAGCCCTACAGAAATGTGCTACCGTTTCATCTGTTATCGAGTTTTTAAACTAACTGAATAATTTTTCCAGTGCCAGGCGATGCAGTTGGCGTATGAATGGCCAATTTCTTGGCTCGAATGGGGTCACCAGATGGAAATCCCATTGAGCACGTGTACGGGACGTCTACTTTCTGATGCGAACGACTTAGAAGGACTAAGAACGCCACAGGCGTGGAAAAACAGGCAAATCTTCAATACTGAATGTATCATGAGGACGGTTACAACGGCCAGGAGGTGGCGAAAGTGACCCTTCCTCTCTTGTTACCGACTAGAGGACGACTTTACCTAACGGTTCATAACCGTGTCAACGTAACGCCCTCTTTAGCCTTCCAACTTTGTCTCATCAGGCAGCATGCATTCTGTGAGCACCGAACTCCAAGCACTGAGAACCGAACATATTAGTTAATACACCCCACTTTAAAGCCGCGGGTATTCAAATCCCAAAGTCTACTCTTGCTGACGAAAATCTTCTGCGCTTAGTTCTTTTAAGATGAGATAAAAATCTGTATTGTCTCGTAGCGGTTACACAAGTAGTTGAACTTAGTGACCATACACATCTGGTTCAAAACTCTTGTACCTTCCTCAATGAGTTGGGCAGCAAACAGACATTTGTTGAACATGCAAATTGACTAGCGACCCGGAAAACAACTTGACACGCAGCGGCAGGCGAATGCAGACGGTCGCAAGTAAATGACCAATCGGGAGATAAGGGGGTGATAAGGGGCAAGGCAACTGCATCAATTGGGAACGAGAGATATCTCGTTAGTCAGACCAATATGGTTTCCCGTTCAGCTTTGAAAAAGAAGCCTGGTCTTACAGTTCTTCTCACAATTGCTTCCAACACATCCGAAATCTACTACCTCAGTTTT
Organism: Paragonimus westermani; assembly: GCA_008508345.1. NCBI lineage: Eukaryota > Metazoa > Platyhelminthes > Trematoda > Plagiorchiida > Troglotrematidae > Paragonimus > Paragonimus westermani. The sequence continues at coordinate 186,860 of QNGE01000539.1, read as the reverse complement.
CCACAACTTGTCAGACGGCTTCCATAGTCAATCACCTCAGTCTGATTTCGCTACAATGTTATATTTGGTTCATAGTTCCCACCATAGTGTATCGGTCATTCAGGAGAAAAATTAACGTGATTTGCTACTCCCTTCCCATGGTTCACACTGCAAATACAGTTGAAAAGTTTGTTGCAGTTGATTTTCGTAACAGTCTATAGTCTTCTGGATTCACTTGTGAGAAAGGATGACTTTCATTCTGTGCATTCAAGTGTAGATTGTGGTTAGTAATGGCAGGTCTGTCATTACTATGGTTCTAAAATGCACTTCCGTTTTTGTGTGATCTGTTCACCTTATCTTTGCTGAACTGCTTGATAATGTTGCAAAATGCTGCTTCTCCTGAAGAACAAGAGCAGATGGTCTTAACATAGGATCAACAAAATTATCAAAAATGCATAGAGCCAATGAGGAAGATGCAATTGGTGTGCTTACTGCACAGTCTCACAATCATGGTAATTTTCGTGCACAGTGATCGTACGACAGAGTATTTGTGTTCACCGTATTGAACTGAGTGACGGGGTCACGGGTGTTCGGAGCTGGTCATTCGGCTGCCGTTACAATGTTACCGCTTAGAGTTTATTCATGAGATCAGCCTGCGTGGCTAGGTGAAAGGATGAAGCGATCCACAGTATTGAGATAGAGGAAGTGTGGTACTTGGAGTTAGGGACTTCGAATAGCCCTAGGAATCGTACGTGAATTGAAACCTCTCACGCAAGTAATAAGGAGAAGACCTGGTGCTGGTAGCAGTAAGCAATTGTCATTCATGAATTGAGACGCCGAATTTATTGATGTACAACCGTATTAGAGAAATCACAGCCTGTCACTGGCCGATCTCATTAGCACATGCAACATCATAAACTGTATGTTGATTGGTGGAATACGGAACAGATGAATTGGCGAATAACGGAAGGCACAACACTGAGACCGTTCGTCCAATCTTGATGTTCTACCTTTAAGGCGATATGTGGGTTGGCAGTTCGTCAGATCTTCTGTTGTGTCGGGGTTTGGATAATCGGTGAATCGAGATTCCCACCACAGGAAGCCTGCGAAGTATACACGCCTGCGCGTATGTGGTCTCTCATACGATCACTTAAGTCAGCTTGTATGTTTGCTGATCGTCAGGATGCCCGAGGATGAACCTTGAGTGATTAATGAAAATAACCTGACTCCATATGCAATTGCTCCACAGCGAACTCCCGATGGTCCAATCCGGCATTATCTTCTTTTGACGTTAGGTTAAAAACTTAACATTTCTTGTGCATATGGATGCGACCTCTTTATCATTCAAACGTTGTTGCAGTGTACACACAGAACCTGGAAGATTACACAACCTCGATCCATGAGCAGATGCGCCATCTGTCGTAATCCCAAGGAGCAATCGGTTTCTTTTTACTAGTTAAAGTTTTCGAGTTCCCTTTCTCAGGAGAATCCCAATGTCTTTCACACCGCTAGATATACACCTCATTATCTACCCTCAATCCATTTATAATCAGCCGTCTGAATCTTCCCGGTTTACGCATCCCAACAGTATGTCAACCCTGATGGAGCTTGGTGGTAATTGATGATCGGCTGTTCAAGATTAAATGCTGACCCGAGTTGTCAGTTTGTGTGACTTAGCACTAACAACATAGTTGGCGCAGAATGTGGTTATTAACCCGTGACACCGGCACTCGATGTAGTCCGGGAAATATGATCACTGAGCCATGCGACACGTATGGCCGTTGTGAACACATGCCAACCATTTTTTCAAGAATTCTTGCGTTTTGGGGAGGTTTTTATGATTTCTTTTGGAAAGAATTAGGTGAAGAAACTTGTTAACATCGTGCCTGACATACTTTTAACTAATAAGCTTGAGAAGCAAAATGACACTGTCAGGCAAAGGTGCATGGGACGTTGTATATTAAAATTCGCCTAAAACGGGGTCTCTGGTAGCTTCATTACTCGCGATTGCACGTTACTACTCGGATGCTAAAAAGTAGCGTAATTAATTACCAAACTTCGCCCGATGTGTGAAGGTGGATTTTGCTAATTGACGAGCAACTCAGCTTCCGATTAGTTATTTTCGTTATTTTCGCTCCCAAGTGTCACACGTTCTTGCTGGTTAGGTGGGATAATCCAGATTCACCAATTTTTTGCCAGGCCAACCGTAACACGTTATCCACGAAATACCATCGATGAGTGACTGTTGAGTTCAACCACACTTGCGTCTGGTGCATTTGATTATACAATGTGACTGGACGCTGCTATTCGCATCAGATAAACTCTGATCAAATCTCGCTCACACCCTTTTCTGATATAGTTTGTCAATATACCAATTCGTGAAAACCTCATTTAATTTCCAAAACAAATTAGCGGATCCACTTCTATACCCGTTTCACGACAGAATGCATGAGATCAATGTGTTTCACATAACAAATTTGGTATCTTACTGGTAAAGATGGGCAAACTTAGCTTCTGTTCCGTTTGTGGGGCTTTCGAAAAATTTCCAGTTTGCCAGCTGGTCACATTTTTAGCCAAAGTTTTTCCTACTTACAAATTGTCCGACCAAGATCACCAAATTTTCTTGCTGTTGATTTCCAAATCTTCAGACGTGAGCCATGCTTTCACTCGTATGCTGGGGTTTCTTCTCAAGCGTGGAGTGGGTATGAGTAACCTATGCATCATTTCGACCGATCGATTTCTGTTAGTAGAGCTTTATTTAGTTGCTTTCAGTTCTCTGTCCTGCTATCAAGTCGGGATTCGTTTGATATCCATTCAGTGTACATGTACCAGTTGGAGAAGAGTTACGTGACCTCCATTCCATACAAATCAACTGATTCGGATAAAATTGTATGTGAAGCCATTTTCAGTGTCCAAGATTTGCTGTACATACAATGAGTGAATGCGGTTCAACCGTTGAGATTACTTTAACAGAAACTGAAGGTTTTGTTGTCGTTTGAGACCGCATAAAATACCACATCTAAATATACTAACTACGGTCTACTTTCATATCCCAATCATAACTATCTTAACCACCTTCTTCAGGGTAACAAAAAACAACGCGCACTGATGTTTAATTCGAATTTTGACGATCACGTTTTTTAATGCATTTTTTAAAGGAAAATTCTTCCACAACGCCATATATGTTTTTCTATATTACACTGATTTTTTATTTGTATGAACGAATGTTTTGCATTTGTTACCATGTGGCGTCTGTTCCGTCAGTTCTTTAACTTATTGTGATGCTGTGCATACTGTCAGATGTGTTCAGTTTTTTGTCTACTTGCAGTGTATTTGGATTGCTTTTGTACCGGCTGCCATAGTAGAGGTAAGAATGGCATGTGCATATCGACTTGATTTAATGGTACCATGGAATCACCGGTTGCATTTCTACTGTACGCTGTTGACACTAATGTGAGATGACATGGTTCGGTGACTAGGCCACAAAACTGTGAAACACCTTGCGCAAATTAGAATTTCTGTGAAACGGATCTGCATTCTGATGACAGTTCATGAACAGTGTGACAGAGTTCGTTGCGCAGATCTCATACTTGAACGTGGTTCGTCTAAAGAAGCATCCTCTTACGTGAAGTGTTTTCGACTCTACTCGTTTTTGCCTAGTCCTTCATTTAGCCTTGCTGAAATCAGCCCATTGTTCCTTACTTTACTGCGTGATGCTCCAATGTGTAAACGGGGAAAAATAAGGTAAGGATTCACGTGTACTAATTGTGGGGGTTGCCAGGATTATTGCAGATAAGTACAGAATGACCAAGACTATTTGTTGATACTTATTCATACCGCTCGGGAGCTTGTGCGTCGTATAGAGCTTACGTTAACATGTTGTTTATGGCCTAGGTGACCTGCACCGAGTTTGGGTGATTGTTCCTCGCAATTTCCATAGATTGTACTTCCCTCAACACCGTCCACCACACGCCGAACGATGCACATGACTGAGAAATAAGCTTTGGAACACTTGTTCCCACTGCTGATTTTGAAAAAGGCGAACAGTCACACGTAAGATGAGGAATAAACAGCTTTGCAGACGAGAACATACCTTGTATCGGGCTGGTTGAAGTGTTATTAAACGACTGTAGGTCAACCTGAAGGATTTTGTTGTCTAGCTCACAGATGAAGTTTATTGACAGCCTATGTATGAAAACATTGATGTCGTAAAACTCAGTTTTCATGAGCGCTAAGATACAACTGTATACACAACAAAAACTGGCCTCCTCCTTACCCGCAAAAGATCACAGGGCTAATTATATAGTTCAAGCTTTTTAGACACACTTGTCTGTATGTTTGTGGTTTTGTTCACATGCTCTCATCGGAAACCGCATTTCGGTCGTCACTTTCTGTATCCTTGCCTAGTACAAGTTTGGTTTTCTATGACTGTATGGCCTGCAGACAATGACTAGTCATAAAGTGAGCTAACATTGTGTTTCGACATTATATGGTTGATGGTCGATTAGTGGTTTACAATCACAGGTGAAGCTATCAGAAGGAGCATGTAGGCTTGACATGCTTGGAAGTTCTTGGTGGAGGTCTAGGGTGTAAATGTTTCAATCGTTCAATTCTTCAAGAATAAATCCCCACTGATATGGCAATGCTTTGATACGATCACAAATTTATCCGGTCCAGATAAGGTTCTATTAAAAAAGTACACTCAAATTGAACACCACTCTTAAGTGATCGCAGCTATCGCATTCCCGTGGACTTTTCAGTCAGCCACTCCAGAAAAGAAGCACTAGGCTCGCCAGTAGTGTATACGAACGTTCCCGATAATACCCATCATCATACGTAGCATTGCCTAAAGCACACCGTTTTCTCATGGCCGGAAGAGAGGGACGACATGTCAGAAAGTTGCGTGCACGGGGCTGGTTCAAACAGGATGCACGTGACATCTGTGACGTGGTGAACGTCACTGAAACGCTAATTTAGCCAAGACTCTGGTTTGGCTATTGTAGGCAGGGAGCTTGAAATTGAACAAGACTTCATCGTTGTGAGTGCTGTCATCTCATCTGCTTTTAATATTACCACAGGGATGTCTATGGGGATCACGAAGACAGGCACTGCATTTGTCAGTCTTCCTCTTCTGGGCCATCGGAAAGTTGTCAGATTGTCGATCAGTTCTCAAGTTCACAAAGCGCTTGTGCAACGCATCATGTCATACACTTCAAAAGGCAAATACCTTAGGTTGTATTTATGCTATTCGTGAGGCTTGGTCGCGCGTCTTTTAGACAGAATTAAGCCGGTACACGGTCCTAGATTGTATTGTATTAAACAACGTATTTGGTTTTCACTGTCCGAATTGTAGCGTTCAGTTGATGCATACGAACGATGATGTTGAGAAGTTAATAGATAGAAGAAGTTGGGGGGCCACCTCTATAAATGAATGCTACTCACAGTCTTCTCAATAGCATTGCATGAGAGTCCTGTCCAAGATAGGATTGTTAAATCTTGATCTAATATGTCAAGTGTAAATGGGCTCTATCCAGTCAAAAAGCTTGAGCATCACCGCTTCAGTGTATGCTACTGGGGTAAGTCATCAGTGTGAGTGATGAGTAAACTGTGTATCCTTTCGGTGAACAATACTTTGAGTCGATCTATCTGTTGGGGATGTCACATACCCCGAAAATACTGTCCACTAACTGGAATGAGCATTTACCGTTTTTTTTGTAAAGCCGAATTCCTTTCATTTTTTATTTCTGGCGCCGACCCAATCGCTTGACGAGCTATAAGAAAGCAAGAGCTGAATTTTGTACTTTGACTTCGTAACTCGGAACTTCGGACTGAGACAATAAACGCTGTTTTCGGGAGATCAGTGTTTTTCATTCGTAGTCGGCTTTGGGGGAATCGGCTCTTCGGGGTAAAACAGCGCGTACAATATCATTGCATCTCAGGAATCGTTCCAGTTAAACTGCATCCACTCAGTCGTTCCGCGATATAACACTATCAATTCACGTAATCCTGTAATCAGCACAGTTCAGTAGAACCCCGTCCTAATCCTCGTGAGACAAACATAACTTTCACCGTACGATCGCTTTACCTACGAAGTCGCACCGAAAGCTCTGAGCTTTTCCTGTGTTAACCCAATCCACTGTATCACGTGGAATTCTCTGAACTATCAGACAGAAAAATCACTACGGCATGATTTTCTAAAGCGACCAAAACTGAATTTCACTAACTGTTCTATAGAACATTGAAGCGACATTACCAGCAAGTAGATTGGAAGATGTCTTGCACTCGAAGCGTTTTCGTAATGATAGTTGTGTAGTACGTGATGCGTAGGGGTATGCGAACCCAATGGTTATTCAGAATTCGGCAGTAATTCGCTCTTATATACTTGTCACCTTCGAAGTCAACAAATATATCGAACGTTTTATCAGTAACATTGTGTCTTCCATTATTAAGTAAATGCCTGGTTAAGCCATAATGAGTTGAAACCAAGAGTTATCAGTTTCACAACATAGCCTGTCTACACATCACGCGTTAAACACACAAACACGTGTCATTTGATGACTACCTCCTTTGAAGCTTGTACAGTGTGAATTTCCTGATTTAAATCGCTTGATAAAGGCTCTATGAGAGGGTGGAAACGTTGCGAAACCGATAACTCTTTTAGTTTTAACTCGTTACGGCTTAATCAAAGATTTACTGAATAATGAACATCAGAAAAATGTACAGTATGTTTTCGCATATCCGTTCTGTTTACGGTTCGGATGTACTAACATTGTGCCTTGCAATTCTCATAGGGTCCGATCGATTCAATATTTCGGATACGGCATCTAAAAAGACAGCGGATTGCCATACCACATACAAAAAAGAATTTTTTTTAGAAAAACTTCTCGGCAAGCAGCAGAAAGTTCAAACGCCCAAAAAGGAAATTCACTGATATATCAGTACCAGCCCCTCTCGAGCAAAAACACACATCACTAAAACACATACAAACCGGTCGTTCCGATGTCACAACTAACCATACTTACGTACAAACTTTGAAACTATACAAAAACGTGTTATGCTAGACTTTTCACCAGAAATAGTTTGCCCCCTCACACATACGAGGTTGAGAATTCTTCTCCATACCAATAGCACTCACGTACAGCATGAACAGGACGGCTAACTGAACATCCAAGTCACAATGGTATGCAATACTTAGCACGAACTATAACGCTCAGGCTCCCACACGTTGACGATACCACCACGTTTGATGATGAGTTGTTCACAATCTAAACTTCACGCTCGGCGAACAGCCGAACATATGCATTGTTGCAACATGAGCGACCAGCTATTAGACTCATTCATGTTGTACTTGTAACTGTTTGGGTAACAATCAAAACCTTCAAGTATTTAATGATGTCAATAATTGTTTGCCTTTCTTAATCATTTTTATCAGCAGACTCCAGGATGAAACATTGCAATGATCCGTTTTAGAGTAAATCTGCAGAGACCAGGCAATATTCGAAATTCTACAACCTCACACCGATTTCACACAAACCAGGATTGGCAAAAACTTTTTTCACAAGGACAGAAACATATGTACAGCACACTGACTGGCGAAAGAAGAGGCTTATTTGACAGCTGTTGGCTGACAAAAATGAGAGAATATCTAGAGTAGGAAGAATGTGCTTGAACTGACACACCATATTGTGGAGAAAACGGATGTACTTCTGAAAATATAACGCAGGTGTGACCATTTAACCAGTAGCTTGAGCCACAATTTGACATCGGCACTGCAACAAACTTATCCGGCTATTCCTTTGCACATCCTGTTAGCCATTGAGGGTTGGTTTTCAATCGCGATAATGCACATTTAACCAATCAATGTTCCACGTAATATACCAGTTCAGCTTTAGTTTCAATAACGTCCACGGAGAGAGAACACATCGGTGCCTGGATTAACGTATGACACAGCATATTCCGAAGTGTACAACCAAGGAAAAATCTGGTGACCGCAACAAACTCCTAGAGCCCGGCTCAATCGATTACCAAACTTATCCTAGCAACTAGTTACTTAGTTGACCCGGTCGGTTCGTTCAAGATGTTACCTAGTCGTATCCCGGACCTGTTGACGGTGGGTGAAGTAATGTTAGTCAGACAACACTGGCTAGTACGAGAGACGATGATGCAATCGATCTTTTTGTTATGGAATTGACTGCCTCATTAGGGCGCAGAAGGTTGAAAGTAATTTAATTGTTTCGTTCACTCACTGTTGCTCTGTACAGTTTATATGGCATTCACCAGTTTTACGTAATCAAGTAGCGAGAATCAGTCAAAACGTCACCGTCACGATCTACCAGTTCCCACTGTTTTGTCGACATGGATGAAGGGAACCCAGCGTGTTAACACAACCAGAGTCCATTCAATCGATAACCACTGCAACACTTCGGCAGTGCTGGATCGATCAACCGCCAGTATGCATGGCCGCACACAGCGCACCGGATGGAAATCTGCCAAAGTAGGATTGCTGAAGGAAATCGGCCACGGATTTGTACTGGGCAGAACGCCCTCGCTGCTAAAAAAAGCGAACGGTTTGAAAACGTCCACGAATTATTAAGGTGAACTCTACCACTGACAGCACAGTGATTCGAATTTACTCAACTAGTAACTATCTTTGTCACTGGTCCCATAATATGAGAAAGGGGTTCGTAGAACACTACAAAGAGATCTCTTCAAAAATGCTTCCATACACATAACTGCAGACAGATATACTGGAGCATATCGTCCATATAGCTCGAATGTTGCAGATGCGAATGGCTACCACTAAGAATATTTAATGCAATCGAACAACACTGGACTCATTTGATTGGTATTTATACTATTTGCAAATATATATATATCTTACAATCTCGTGTACATGGTTCATATTTGTGCAACCTAAGGTCACAACCTTGAAGTTAGGTAGAAGTGGATTGAGCCTTAACGGTTATCATTTTGTCAGAGCCATTCAGCCGGAACGGAGTGATAACGCTGATATATTTCGGTTCAAAGGTACTAAGGAGATTTTACAGAAACCCAGAAGTTGGGAAAAGTACCGACGGAATGAATTACAACTCCCTGGGTTTGATGAGGTGTAGAGGTACATAAACGTTTTTTGCCTGTTCACTAGAAGTGTATCTCGAGTGCAGTGATATGGATGGACTGACTGGCGACAAGCCGTGGACAGTTCTCTTGAAAAGAGGGGCTCCACAAGATAACCGGCAATGACAGAAAGAGAGGATAACAATAACGAAGGGAACATTACGCTGGGTAAGTGGTTAAGATACCTCCAAACAGGCGGCAAATTCAACATTGGAAGTTACTTAGATCCGACAACATGGTAAGACAGCGTAATTGCACACATAGGTGTATGCACGAACTTTCACACGCAACACAAACGTATCAACTGACAAACATGTGTTAATACGATATTGAGATAGGAATCAAGTAGTTGACGTTTTGAAACACCTCAATCCAGCGAACAAACATGTCAGTATATATACATTTGTGCATAGATTACCATAAAGCACATTCATATTGCGTAAAGTTGAGAATTTACTCTTTACCTTACTGCTAACATTGGGCAAATGCCTCGTGGACCAAGAAAAAACCTACAATCTTTGTTGGGAAGATTGGGAGGAGTTACCGGTGAACGGTGCAACCAATGAGGATTATATCTACCAATTTTCTTGCAGTTGTGGGAACATACATTGGCAGAACAGAAAGGATTCTTAAAACCAGGGCCAACGAGCACGTCCCAAAGTGATTGAGAGTTGTAGTGACTCACACGCCAAGGAATGACAATCAGCGAGGACAAACCGCCGCCCCATCCATTGCAAGGCAGTTAGCGACCACATGTCATAGTGTCAATATCGCACCCTCGTTTAAAGACTTGATGAACACGCACAGCCCACAAATTCCTGAGTATAGTGAAGCATTATTGATCAACCATCGACAGCCGGTTCTATGTGCACAAAAACAACTGACTGTCAACCTTTGTTTGCCGTGGGGTTGGCCCTGAGTACCAATCACGAGCCAGCCCGATCTGTACTTTTAATCGTCCCATTCGAGTTTGGTTGGCTTTGTTTTCATGTTAGTCACACGTTTACGACTGACAAGAGTGTGCGAAATGAATTCATATCGTAATTAGTGTCTTCTGAATATTCTATTCAAATGGCTGGAAGGAACTCAATGTTTCAGAGTATACAGTCATTAGCAAAGCGGCGAACACGATTACATGAGGTTAAAGACTATTTAGGAAACAAAAAATAAACCTTTGCACCCGAGTAAAAAAGCATCATCAACACGAACAGACGACAGTAAATTGATTTTAAACAAACGGGAACTCAGAGTGACCGTTGTGTTTAGCTTGTAGCCGGGGGCAATCGTCAGAAAACTATGCGGAGCGCACAACTTAAACGTCTGTACAAACGAACATGTTAGACGATAGGGAGCGTGCCGTAGATCGGATAACCAATTCGGTCAGATTACTGTGCGCGACGAGAGAGGAAAACGTCGCTGAATGTCGAACTTTGGAAACATGAAGAACGAGACGCTTTCAAATGAGCTTACGCAATTTAAAAGACGGTACTGAGTTTGTTGCTAGAAATACGCCTTAATTAGTCGTTCTATCATGTGCAAATATTTTTATGCAAAATAATCAACATTCTGAATGAGAAGTTCCAAATATTAAATGACGAGTGATTAACAGATACTTTCTCATTAGTTCCGCTAACGAAATCTGTTGGTAGTATTGAGAGAGGTGTGATACCTCGAGGTTAGTCAAATGAATTCGCCAAGTCGGAGTTGTATTAGTTCATAATTGAATGTATAAACGATGCCACAGCGTGTGTCATGATGCGTTTTAAGAAAACGGGTATAACTGTAACAGAAAAGAACGTCACACAGGCGTACGTTAGATAACTATAAGTGCGGTTTGGTTTAGTTCGATCGGCCACTTTGAATTCTCATCAATCGATTTTATGTGAGCAATCGACTTGGTAGAACAAAGGTTTCTGGCCTATTGAGGATTCAGGCCACAGCTGTACTTCTTTTATTAGTTCGTACTGATCAGCACAGTATTTATGTCACATTTGTACGTAGTACGCATCCACGTTATTTAAGTTTTCATCGATGACAGACGCAGAAGGCAATGAAATTGGCAAACTGTTTGTCGGTGGACTGTCACAGACGACAAACAATGGAAGCCTACGACTCTATTTTTCGCGATTTGGTGAGGTGGACGATGCCGTTGTTATGATGGATAACAAGACCGGACGATCCCGGGGGTTTGGCTATGTAAAATATCACGAGCCAGATTCTGTAAATTTAGCCCTAGAAGCTAAACCACATATTTTGGATGGTAAGGAAGTCGATGCCAAACAATGTAACGTAAACATGAAAGGCCGCAATCGACGGAGTCTGAAAATTTTTGTCGGTGGCATTGGTCTTGAGCAAGATGCTGATTCCATTAAAAACTATTTTCGACAATTCGGCAGAGTTACTGATGTCAACTTGATGATGGATTCGAACAAACAAAGACATCGTGGTTTCGCATTTGTGGGTTTTGAGGATGAGTCAGTGGTCAGACGACTTATTAGCTTACACTACGTCACCATGAACAACAAACAGGTGGAAATCAAAGCAATGGAACCACCCAACTTCGGTCGTAAGATCGGATCAACAGCCTCAGCCGCCACCATGGTTAGTACAAATCCCGCAGAAGGCGCATGTAGTCACACGTTTGAACATACGGGCGATTCAACCGGGCTTTTCGCAAACGGAGCGGCAGGGTTCACATCTTCCGGTTCATTTGAATCAAATCACATGTACACGTCTACCCAACCACCCAGTTTGCATTGTGTGCAACAGAATATACTAGGGCAGCCACGTACAAGCCCTGTGAACGCGTACGAAGCTCGCGCACACGGAGATTTTACCACAAACCTGATTCCGGAAAATCTGTACCAGCCGATGGTCTTTATGCAACCCATGTCTCCAACACAATGCACCACTACACGGGCACCGGCAGAAGCCGTGCTACCTGCTGTCAATTCATACGTCGGTTCCAAACAGCCAGTGCCATTGATAGTGACCAATGGACCACTCCAACCTTCAGCAGCTTTGCAATCGGGCACACACAATACGACAGCATCTTCCATCTATGCAACCATACCTTGTCAATTGGTTTCACCCACATTCATCTCTCAGTTACAACAGCCTGTTGCTGCCTCCGCCGCTATGAATGGCGTAGGACAGCTGGCGAGTTCAGACAAAGCCGGTCTTACTGGGTGGCCCACCACGGCCAACTTGGCTATCTGTGCACTCCAGGTGGGGTCGCAAACCAGCCTGGTTCCTTTCCCACCACTTGTTACAACACAACAAATCGCATCAAATGGTCTGCTTAATCCGAATCCCAATAACTCACCGGCAGGGCCCAGATCCATGTTAACCCCATATTATGGCTTCTCCCCACAACATACCACTACTACAGTTCAAATACAACCGGATCAAACGAATTCGGTGCAATGTACAACCGACCATTCAATCCAAGCATCGTCAGGTGTCATAAATTCGTGTGTTTTTCCACCTGCGACACAACCAGGCGCCGAAGATGCCAATTCGCTGCCAGTAAACTGCACAACCTCCAGAACTACCTCACCCACCGATGAGTCCAAGTGTGAATCGATGACGAATCTGTTGCAAAACGCGCCCATTTCGGCTAAATTAATCTACCCAACTATGCTCATGACCACAACCAATGGTCTGACAAGCCCGGCTATTGTCACTTCGTCCACTGCCTCTGTGGATGTTGGTCAACCCGTTTGGAATCCTTCGACACCAAATTTAGTCTATTCACCATGTCCGGTCGGATGGGCAGTCCATCGGCAAACGACCCACAGTGGACCAACGCACAAACCACTTTGGTCGTCAACTGTCACCGTGATGCAACCACAGCTACCACCTATTTCGGATAACACTAATCCCACTACTACGGCCAAACTGTCCACATCCGTGAATCAAACTGGTGAGAGTGGGCGAGACCAAACATGCGGCGGTGGTTCGTTAAGAAAGATGACGATGGGGTCCACACGGATGAACCACACCAAAGCGTCAGGTGACAGCCTCGACAATCTTGTGTCCACTGACGAGCATAACAGCACAGCTTATGCGAATAACGATTTCTCGACCAACGAGGATGCGAATAACCCATCAGCTTACCGAAACATGAAGGGCCAATCAGAAATCAAGGAGGTTCAACAATCGGGAAGCCAGGTGACAGAGTTATCAGCCTGGCAAGTAGATGGCACAAACGCTAGTAGTGTAAGCGGTGGAGAGCAACGCAAAGCCACAGCAACCACTGCCCCACCATCATGGAATAGTCCGACAGCTGTTGGTAACCTATCTGTATCACGCCGGAGTGAAGTTCAACAGACCTTACTGAAGTTCACAGCGCAGCCAGACGTGGTTCTTCATCCGCACGCGTGGACCTCGCCGTTGGAGCTTATAGATGACACACTTCCCAGCTATGATCTGACAGCGAGTGAAAATGCTATACAAAGATGTAATGGCACCGCAGCACAGCCCACAGGGGTTCACAGCGCAAATTGCCAACATGGAACTCCAATGAAATCCACCAATGACATTAGTGAATGTGAATCAAATCCCCAAACACCCGTATCCATAAGTTGTACGCGCGCACCTCAGAGGACAGCACAATACCAACAACATCGACCGCAATCGGCTTCCCATATACAGTTCTCTAGCAATCGACCAAGCAAGACGAGCGGCGAGAGTACGGAAACTCAAATAGCAAACATAGGCACGTGTGGATCCGAGCTACCTTCCGAAATGGTCAAATCCCAGGAGAGGAGTAGCGCCAGACTAGATTACAATGTGTGGCTCTATTCTGATACATCCGGTTCCGGCCATTTAGACGACGCGACCGGAGGGGACGGTAAAGATACCCAGGTCACTCCGAACGTGGGCGTTGATATGGAGTGCCAAGGTCCGGCTGGGGCAGCCGGGGATTTTCACCACCCAGTTCACACACGTCGCTATTGTACCTATCATATGACGACAACAATGAACTGACGGAAACGCTTCGTTTGACTGTTTGCACTTGAGCAAGAAGTTCTATTGTGTTGGGTTTTGAATGTGTGGCCAAACCACACACTCGTACGCACCCATCAATGGACCAACCTAACATTTACTGGCAATCTCTACTGCGCTTTCTAGGAGCCAGTAAAGTGATAAAAATCAACGTAGGTCATTGAAGACGATAGAACAAGCACCAGAAAGGGAATGGAAGAACAGAAACTGTTCACATATCCATAACTTACAAACCAACATATGTATGCGTATAGTTACAAACTCATCTGGTGAGTACCTCCATGTTCCACTCAAATATGTCAAGTGAGTGGCAGAAAATACACATGCCATTTAATCCCAAATTTGTTTGTTATTATGATAGTGATGAAAAGCTTCGTTTCGAGAGCTCGGTTGACATGACAATACAGTGCATGATTTCACGTGATGTGTCAGTATAAACAGAACGGACCGACTCAACGGTACCAAGCAAGCGAGAAAGATTTTCACAGTAGTCAATCAGAGTCAAACTGAACCGAGTTTGGTCCACGGATTGTAGTTTGTTGCTGTCGATAATGGCATTGTAGGATAATATTCGTTTCCGTTTTATTCTGCTAGGAAGCTGCATTCTTTAATTACATTGTCACCGATCACATACGAACCATTTCTCATTAACGGTTTAGATGGCGGGGTAAACAAGCAAAACCGGATGTTGGTGGATGCGTATGCACCAAACACAGTCCAGTTGGTGTCAAGCGGTTCGTGATTTCAGGTCGCATGGTTGAGCCTCAGTCGCCATGAGGTTGAGTAGTCTGAGGACTTTTATCTCACTTTTGACCATGTATAACGAATGGTAAGAAATGCCTTGACACAAATGCTGGAAACTTACCCTACCTTGTTGTCTTCGGGGTAATTGGTCAGCGAAGATGATTGGTATGCATGAACTGTTCTCGGTTAGATCGTAGAGTCTTGTTGTAGCAGCCTATGCGGTTGAGTTGCACTTTGGCAGAGAGTGTGTGCATTGCAGGCCTAATAGTTTATTCTGAACGCTTTTCTGGTTCTCTCTGATGGTCACTGACTGTTGTGTGGTACCGATTGTGTCTAAAGTATGATGTTCACAACCATAGTGAAGTTAAATTAGGAAGGGCCTCCGAATACTTTCGATAGCCGTTTGGTGGTTCTCTTAACATAACTGACCTGGTTACAGATGAGATTTACGATATAGGAAAACGAGCGGATCACAAACAAACCAGTCTCAGCAAATGGCATTTGTACCGGACAGGGATTCCAGGTATTAAGATGACCCATTTCGAAGGGCTGGTGTCCAAACTGTAATCGTTCTCCAGACATATTCCATTTGGGTTTTGATAAATAAAGACGAAAAGAATATAGAGTGTGGATGACAAGTGCTCCCAACTGACATGGAGCCAAATAACATGGCTCATCAACCAGTAGAGCAGTCTCACAGCTCATATAATTGTCCGGGCAGCTCGCAATCTCCAGCTGGCAGGAAGTGTTGAAAGGCATGAATTTAGATCACACAGATGGCTTTAGAACAGACCAAACTGCACACGGTTGCTGTCCAGTCGAGGGGAGAAATTTTCTGTAATACGATGTACTACCAGAGCACACACACCACAAAGAAGCTGTTCAAAAGATGGCTCCTTACACTCAGGTGTCTGTTGCTTAAGAATTTAGACCAATTAACTTTGATTACTGGAAAATCCTCTAGAATTTTGTGTACGAGGTGCGCTATTTCCTTCGTTCAACAGTACCTTCATGAACAAGTGATGACCAGTCAACCTAACTAACTGTACTCCACGGAGCGAGCTTACATAATCAGCATATAATTTAAAAAATAGGTCCACGTACTGGAACACCTGGAAGATAGAAAGACAAACTAAATCGAGTGATCTGCGGGTCAGACACGTACGAACGGTCACACATATAGTCTAGTATTTCTATTCAGTTGGATGATGTTTGCAACTTGTCACAATGAGTACCCGACGTCCATTTCTGGACAGCATGAATATGAGCACAATGGTGCATTTGAGTTACCTTTTCGTTATATGTTAACCAAAAATGCAAGCCTTTTTATGAATCCTTTAGAGATGGCTTCACTAACATTCAAACTTTTGGTCCATCTTCAGATGACACCACGTCACAGATGGATGGCGTTGTCGAGTAGATTCTTCTTTCACAAAACGTACTAAGTGATTTTTTGCACTATCCTAAACAGCCGTGCTGCCAAGTATTGTGTATATTGCGCATGAAACAGACATTCCAGAATTCGGTTATTCATGAACAGTGACAATCGTTTACTTATTGAGGAAGAATGCCGTGCAGCCTGAACTGCAATTGTGTCACGTCTCAGGAGTTTTGGTTTCACAGTGGCACTTGGGTAGTCGGGCACATTTTGTTTGTCTTTGCCGGCCGTTTAAGATTACGGGAGGAATGGTTTTAAACACGCGCAATGCACTTCTCTCGATGCGCTATCGCGAACCCACTATGCCTCCTCTTGTTTTCTCCGGTAGGGTGAGAGGGATGAGCGGCACAGCTGACCGAAGAGAACGGTGAATAGTCTCAATGGTTCGTGATCCATGAGGACGACTACACTAAGCTGTGATCAACTAGCTTACTACTTTCACGAAATGTCCGTCACGGTAGATTTAATTGATGAATTTCGAACTATTTTCGAAATCTTTCAGGCACCAAGATTGTTTGATTCTTTAGAAGCCATTGCCAGGAAATGAGAGGTTTTCAACAACTAGCAGCATGTTACACAATTCAACCAGCGGAGCCAAACATGCAGAATCCAAGATGTTGGGTGTATATTTGCATTCATAAAAGACAGGCTTTTCGCCGTACGCAAGATGAGACAAAAATGTTCCGGATAGACGGAATATGTATTCACCACTGGTTTTGAGCACTTGAATGACAGTCCGTTTGAAATATCAAAGGTTGCGTCGCTGTACAACCGTCTCATGGACCCAATCATGGAAAAGTTAGAGCCAACCCAACGTCGCCTGAGCAATAAACTATCGAGTAGTGGCTAATGAAAAACACAATTACGACGCATCCTACTATATACGCCAGAAAATGAGCAGGAGTGTAATTAAGAATGACGTCGTAAATATACACAGGAGGTTCTTTTTACGGACCAGAAAGCTTCAAATCATTTGCAGGATCGATTAAATTTGACAGGCTTCTGTGGTATATTTTTTGCTGCTCCCAATCAACCGACTCGCTTCAGGTTACTGAGGAACAAGCAGAATGCGTTAAGTCGGCGTTACCCTGAATTTATAGGAGTACACACTACGTATGTAGTGACCAGCGATCGTATGGCTTCTCTAAGGATCCCGGCTGCAACCGTGCTTTATTGCCTGTCTGTTCTGTGCACATGCTTCTCTGTATGCCTGCTACAGAAGGCCTGATATGATCTCAGTGTCACTTTCTTCTGTCGTGCAAATAACTGCACGCAGCGAGTGTTTGCTCTTCTCCTAACGACCTATCTAGTATTTCATTCCTCAAGGTCGTTTAACGCGGACCTATTCGAGCGTTGTTTAACGCACTCGAAGTTTCCACGTACTTCTCGCCTGGCGCGCATTTGAGTGTCGCCGAGTGGGATGGAGCCCACCTCGCGCTCCTTTTCTTTCTTCCCTTCGTTGCTGCTGTTGGCACCAGATTAGGCTAGAACTAACCGCTTATCATATTTCTTAACCTTGCTGGAAATATAAGGTTTGTTTCCAAACCCTAACGCGTTCTTTTAGTTCGCTTCCTGGTGGGACTACGTTTCGATTGCTCTTCAGGAAAGTCGTCTTAAATTGCTAGTGGACGAAGATCGAGCGTATACCCACCTGTCCACTACACGTATGGGAAACATTTCGAACGATACAACTTGTGTACTGGCAGCGATGGATGTGTTAGTACTCTACTTTCTTCAGATGGTCAATCAATGAAACAAATGCGTCTGCATAGATCTTCCTACGTTTTTGCTGGATCCATCCTTACACAATCCAACATGATTCTGTTGTAGTGACTTGGAGATAACCCGGTTTGCCTGCTGTACGATATGCAAAATGCTTCCCGGAATCCCAGTTCACACTGTGCATAAGATTGTAAGGACTTCTGCTCACCATCCGCTTGTTGTATGCGACCGCGTTCGTTTGCTTGCATGTTTTTTAGCCTATGCGCGCCGTACACACTTCCGGCTTGCTCGCGTGCTCGGATCTTCAACTTCTTTCGCCACTTCCGCGTAATGGTGTCGTTTAGCGTTGGTCGAGAGTTAATGTAATTGTCGTATGATGTACGTTTGGTCTTCCTCAGTTATTCGCATTTTTATTCCGCGTCTGGTATTCGTTGCGCACACCTTGGAAATAGTTAATTTGGTGCGTTTACGCACTAAACTGTAGTCATGTGAAAAAAAATTTCAGTCGGGTTCATATTTCCCGCAATGTTTAAATCAAGGTTTACTGGTTCATTCATTACTAATCAGCTATGCTATTTTCCTAGCACCCGGTGATCTCACTTGTTCGTCTCCTTAACCTCGTAGTGCATACATCAAATCGATGGTTATATACAGATTCACTAGTTCGAATCTAGCAAACTGATTCGACATTTTGAGTATGTGTTCTCGGTTAGCTTTACTACTAGATCGTTGCCTTGGTTACACGTTCAGTCACTTGACCTAAAACCGAAAAATGAGAAGGGACGTGGCAACAACGTCCATTGCAAGAGCGAGCGAGACAAAACGAGGCCATAGAGACTCTAAATTTATAGGACGAAGCGATTACCATAATGGCCGACAGACACAGCGAATCAAATGATACAGTCATATATGATAGTCACGGTGTC
This sequence comes from Paragonimus westermani, assembly GCA_008508345.1. Lineage (NCBI taxonomy): Eukaryota > Metazoa > Platyhelminthes > Trematoda > Plagiorchiida > Troglotrematidae > Paragonimus > Paragonimus westermani. Next base: position 167,924 of record QNGE01000539.1, on the reverse strand, counting down.
AGAACAAATCAAGTTACAGAGGGCATAAGAAAGCACCGTGAGAAAACAGTCCAGACAGCATACAAGCGTTCGACCGCACGACTGCAATCGGATTAGCTGCGTGGAACCATACCACCACTCACGACTATACTATCCAAGCTGGACCGGCCGATCGATGTGGCGTAATGCCTCTTGCCTGTTCCGTTAGCAGATGAACCTCCGAACACTTACTGCCATTCAAAGGGGCCCACCGTAGATCTCCAGTGGTCCGTACGTTCAGTCGAAGAGATAATGATTTTGTGGAGGCAACGTATCATGCAATCAAACGCTACAGGTTGCACAAACGTATCCCACCCTGAAACGCAGTTAAACGGAAGTGCACTATTTTTGAGCAAATTTTACTTAACAGACAAGCAGCCATCTTTTGGTTCTCATTGCCCATACACATTTGGATGTGTCAGCAAGAATGCCAATACCGCAGGCCTGCAGTCTCACTGCTATCAATACAGGTTTATCACTCGCCATGAACATGCAGGCCAGTGACTATGGCGTGTTGGTGGTGGAATCACGTCAGCAATGTACAGTCAACACGGTGGATGGGACGTACGGTTGTAGCCTCTCTGCAGAATATCTGCTCCCTTGTCACCACGCCCCGACAGCCTATCGCCATTTGGACAGCGGCTTCGGTGAGCAAGGTTATCCCACGTTTGTACATTAAACTTACAACTCATTTCCCACCTTATCATAGGTGGGCATGGGGGTTCAGCGCAGTAATGTCCATTCTTTGCGCGGACCCTGAACAGTCGCAACAAAGTCACGTTTACAATTCAAACGAAGCTGCTACGATTAGTCTGTCAATGTATCTCGTCCGTCACTATACACTAGAAACACGAATTCAATTCATGCAAGGAATGCGTACACTGCTGGACAATAATGGAGATGCACCAATGCTATCATTTTCTTACGTGCGAAAACAGTGTATATGTAGCAATTTATCTATCACATTCATTTATTCATTCATACGTAGCCGGTAACAACGATTACTGCACTTGCTAGGCTTATTACCTTCCTGCAATAACGCGTCGCAAGCTATCAAAAGTCAGGTTGCAACGTAGAAGTTAAGGGACATCAGTGTGGTGGTGTTCGGTTTGTTTAGCATAAGTACACTTATTCACATCCTGCTTTTTAATGAAAATGGTTGCGCGCCGACTGTGAACGAGAATTGAGGAATGTTGTGTAGTAGGAATAGTAAGTCCCCTTGAGCCATTTGAGTAGAATAGTTGAATGACAGAAATTACGATGTGAATTTATTTCTCACGCTCCCGTCAGTTACAAATGTGAGAACGGCATGACCATAAGACAAACGAAACTGCAATCGATAATCCCGCGATTAAGACTTCCGAGACAGGTCGAGATCACTGATGAGTAGTCGGGGATTTGGTTTATTTTCAAGTTGAACATCACTCATATTCGATCACAGCCTTCGCATTCAGATAGACTTTGCAGCCAGCCTCTTTCGAAAAGCACTAGACTCGAGTTTCGCTCTCAGTAGAGCTCGTCAGTAGTGCATATTCTTTTCAAAAGAGGCTGGCTGGAAAGTCCATCTGAATGCGAAAGCTGAGATCAAAGGTGAGTGATGTTCAACTTGAAAATAAACCAAATCCCCGACTACTCATCAACAAACGAAACTGTTCAAAGTACAAATCAGGCTGGATTGTGAGTGAGACTCAGTTAAACTCACGACAAGCAAAGATCGGTAGTTGTTTTTGGACGTAGAACCTTGTCTTTAGCAACCATAGGTCACAGCGTCAGTTTGGCATAATCGTTTACAGTCCTGATGAATGCTCGCAATTCACAAATTCTCAGGAATACCGTAGCCTTGTTGATCGGATGTCAGCAGCTGCTCCCGTGCTAGAAAGCAACTGACTATCAATCTTTGCTTGCCGTGGGTTTGGCCATGAGTATTACTCACGAATCAGTCTGATATTAATTTGAACTAGGAGGGGAATAGAAGTTGGGAACAGTAGAATTTACTTGCTGGACGTTCGACGGCGTTCCGGGTGACTCAGAAAAAGAAACCGCTTGTAATGAAGTAACGCGCACCGGAATCGCCGAGGTTAACAGACACCCATCGCCTGCGGTAATGTGACAAGTTACTGTCTAGGTTGTTCTCAAACATGGTGACTCGAATCCGTCTCTTATTCATTGTCCTAGTGAACGGAACATGTGTTACTAGTCGTATTTCGTCATTCACATTTTGATAACTGCCCTCAACCAGCTGAACCATCCGACTGTCCACTCTTACTACGTAATGCCTTGCTCCAAATTCATCCTACAGTTTTCACCACAATTACTGGTCATGTGGGCATTTGTCAATTTGTTTTCCACCTAACAGATTCAACGATATTTTCGTTCATAGTTAAACAATCATACTATTGAATCAAGACGGAAATCATTTACACTGAAAAACAAAGAAACAACTTAGTCAAATCACCCCTAAGAAATTCGGAATTCTGAAATCCCTGGACGTTTTTGTGTTTCATCATCAAGCTAAACACATTTCACATGGGTTCAATGGGGGTAGTAGTGTAGCGAGAAGACGTCCAATAAAGCACAATCTTTATTGTCCAAATCGCCAGTCACATGCAACGCGCTCTCTCTCGTTTATGAGTCATAATCCCAACCCGCAACACCCTCCGGTTTCCGTTCTCACGTCGTGTGCACTTCTGACCGGTTTACGTGTGTGATCGGTGCCTTCTATCGGGGGGTTTCCGCTTGCCATTCCTCGTCTGTTTGTCCGATTTCGTTGCGCGATGGCTCGTCCGGCTGCTCGTGCTGTCCGCCATCCACCCAATGTTGGCCTTGACCGTATTCCAACATCGTGTCGAGATGTTCCTCTAAATGTTGGAAAAACCACGCCTCCGATCTGGCCGTCTGTCGTATTTCGCCTGCCCTGCCTCGCCCGTTGGTCCGATCCAGTCGAGCGATGACTCATCCGGTCGCGCACGTTGTTCTTGATCCGATCGCAGCAGGCTTTTGAACGTACCTCCCCGCGTTGAGGTATTCGGCCGAGCGTTCGAAAACTCGCACCTCCGACCTGACAATCCACCACACTCGCCCCGCCTTTAAGGAACTTGCCGCGATTATGCCAGGGTGCCAAGTGTACACCATTGATCCATCGCCCACGGGGACCTTGGTTGATTTGGAAACTCGTATTCTTGTAGTTCATGATGGTAAATGGTCCATTCCACCGCCTTCTGAACTTCCCCGCGATGGTCCGGATGTTTCCGGTCGGCTGTAGTCTCTTACTTTCATCTGGTCTCCGATCTTGAACGGGCGTCATTTGTGTGTTGTACCTCACGTCATATCTTTGCTTATTCCGGCGTTGTCTTTCTGTTGTCCGTTCAAGAGCACTGCGTTCCAGGTGTTGTCGTTCTTGCGACAATAATTGCCTCTCTCCGTCTCTAGACACGCAGACATCCAAGAGAATCTCTGGCTCCCTCCCGTATGTCAGCTCAAATGGGAAGCTCTCAGTCGTTGCATGCTTTGTCGTGCGATACCCAAACAGAGCATCCGTTAGTCCTTCTTCCCAGTTATTGTCTCTACTGTTGAGCCATTCCTTCATGGTACGATTGAACCGCTCCGTCATTCCGTTCGTTTGTGGATGGTATGGCGATGTTCGCAAGCGCTGAATTCTCCAGTTCCTCAACATTTCGTGAAACTGCTGGCCTTCAAAACACGGGCCCTGATCCGTGATAACTCTGTACGGTACTCCAAAGCGAGCCAGGACGTTGTTCATGAAGGCATGTGCCACCGTTCCTCTCGTTTGATCTGCCGTTGGAGTGGCTTCCACCCATCGTGTGAAATGATCAATCATGACAACTATGTAGCGATTCCCATTCGAACTTGTTGGGAGCAGACCAAAGATGTCTATACCCCAGGTATGAGCTGTTTCCTTTGTTACGACTGATTGCATAGGCGGTGTTGTCGTCATTGTCTCTCGGTTCTGTTGGCAATTGGGCCAGGCTCGAATGAAATCAATCACATCTTTGCGCATCGTGGGCCAAAATACCCTCCGCCGAGATAGGTCGTACACGCGATCTCGCCCCATGTGAACACCTGTGTGCGCCAGCCGAATAACACGTTCCCTCTAATCTGCTGGAATAAATGGCAATCTTCGAGGTTGAAGTCCCCTCTGCACCTCCACATCGACGACAAGTTGGCCGTTTTCCAGATGTAGCCGTTCCCAGATCTGTAACGGTTCGTTCAGTCCTGAATTCAACCTCTCGGGTTTTGTCCCTGCCAGTAGATGTCCACATATTTCGCGTACTCCGGGGTACTGCTGCTGATTGACTAAGATGTCTTTGTCGGCAACCAATACTGTGTTCACGGGTATGGCTTGAGTTGGAAGCTCACTTTCCTGTATTGGTCGCGAAAATGCATCGGGTACTTCGTTGTTTGTGCCGTTGACACGTCCGATGGTGAAGTTGAACTCTTGCAGCCGAAGTGCCCAGCGCGCCAGTCGTCCGCGCGGTTGTCTAGGCTCAGTTGATCTTGCAAACTGGTGAGCCCGTTTGAATCACGTACTACGGTACATATTCGTGGTCACAGAAACCTCGTCATTGAGACATTGCGTTTCGGACGCATTTCAACATTATATATCGACTAATTTTGTTTAATCGTCAAGAGTATTGAAGTTCAATCGGAATTTTCGTCTTCCGCGCACCAGCAGTCCCCGCTTTGGGCATCTTGATTCAGAGGTGTGGTTCACCTTGCTGAAAAGAATTCACCAACCGACGTACACCTAACGTTTCAGATAGGTTTTCATCATCATCATAAGCAGCAATACATCAGTGGTTCATACCAATGCTTAACTGCCACACAACCATGAAGAAAAAGCAAACCCTGTATAGGAAGAGAGAGAAGGAAAAAAGAAGGGGACGGGAAGGGATCAAACTACTGAAAATAACTATGTATATATTCAAACATTCAGCATCAAGGTGCCTACATCCTGCAAACAAACAACCGAGCTGCAAGTGAGAGTAAGGCGTCATCAGCGAGACAGCTTCCTTACGGCTTTCACTGCCCCG
>QNGE01000539.1:146069-160187 GCA_008508345.1 Paragonimus westermani | reverse complement strand
TTTTCAGGAAGAGATGCCAACCATCTTCCAACCCCCAACGTGGAGGACCAGGAGACTGTGGTTTGTCAGACCTCTACCTGTTGGCCTGCCTGGTATGAGTAACTCTGTCCAGTTTAGCCCAAAAGGTCATCGAGATGCGCAAGCCGTCACCCCACGTCAAGGTCCAGTCTCAGAGCATAGCACACTTTCCTCGTGACGTGCTAAGCCACGTTAGCGACATCTTACTAGTCTCATGAACCAACCGTTGAGTCCATTAAAATAGGCCACTCTTACAGTCATCGTCGTCATCACAGACAACACATCAGCGCTTCATATTGATACTTGACTGTCATAAAACCAGGAAGAGAAAAGAGAGTTCCTGGAAAGAATAAAACAGAAGGGGCGAAGAGACATCTATTTCGAACAACTATGCCCATATTCGAAGATTCAATATCAAGCAGCCCATATCTTGCAAAAAACAACCGATCTACAAATGTAAAAATGCGTCATCAGTTATACAGCTTCCTTACGGCTTTCACTGCTCCGCACCAATAAATGCAATCACTTCCAAGTCAACTCGGGGAAATAACCTAACATTCACGCCAATGAGCTCGGTTAGCTGCCATCTCACATAACGTCTCAAGTCACTGACTCTATGAGTGCTGAGACCCCAGCCCGTCAGAAGAACCCGATCAACAGTGACCAACCCCTTTGTAAACGAATCCATCTCCCTACGCCAGGTCGTCATCTGTCCACTTCGAACCTCACTCCAATCAGCCAAGGCGTCGGCAAAGAATGCTCGGCATGGCAGACAACTACCTGGCATTCTTAATACATGACCTAACCATCTAAGTCTATGCAAATGTAAGGAGTGAACGGAAGAACTCATCGGACAATCACTATCCAATACCCGCTTCTCAACCTCCTCCTTGCTCACTCGCTGGTGCCACCCGATACGAGCGGTTGGACGCCGAAATCTGTGGCCAAATACCTGAAGACGGTTCACATCCTCAGTGGTGAGCGGCCGATTTTCGCTGTCGCAAAGTGACACAATCCTCACTGTTGTCTGATATACGCGACCCCCAAGCATCAGAGAAATATCCCTCTGTCGTCATGTGTGCTTCAGACCATCGATCACCGCCCGCAGCCTTAGAGATACGCACTTCTATTTCATTCGCCACATGTCTACCGCCGCCGCCGCCATGACTGCAGCTTCCCAGGCACACAGACCAGTCAACAACCTCCATGGTTTCATTATCTAACCATAGATCCACGTAATCACAACAATCTTGCAGAAGCACCTTGTATCTCGAGGCTGCGAAGCGAACTTCGAAGTACTTAGCAGAACGCGAATTGGCGTCTAGCGTTGTTTTTGCTGTTTGAAAGTTGTCCAACGTCAACAACTTGTCGTCGGTATAATCAAGACCAGTCAGTCTTTCACAAGCTAGGAGGTTCACATCGGCAACTTGTGGGTGCCGCAGACAGTCCTCAATCACCTCGCCTCTGACAAAATTGAACACAAATGGTGAAAGTGGACAGCCTTGACGTATGTCACTCCTGGCGCTGAAACTGTCAGACAGTTCACCGTAAACCTCAAACTGAGCTGAAATGCGGGGAGAAAGCGCCGACAGTATGTCCACATCCTTGGTTGGTACACCCCTGCATCTATGCAACTCTATAAGTGTAGGTCGATCAGCCGATTCGAACGCACCTTCGCAGTCGTGAAATACGGCGATTGTTGGTCGGTGACACACATGACGAAGTGCAAAAATGTGATCTGTACATTCTCTCCAAGGGCGACATCCTGCCTGTTCTTCCCTAATGTTCGCCTCCTTAGCTGCAGTCACTCGACGAAGTATATTGGATACCGGAACTCTGGTAATGACCAGTGTCACACGAATTCCCCTACGGTTTTCGCATGAACCCCAGATAACCATCTTGAATATGGAAACCATTCTCGAGTGACCCCAGCACGGAGGGATGGTTTCCGTCGCCCGCACATGTAACAACCGAGTCAAGACCTCCACTAACGCCTCCCCACCTTTTTCGAAAAGCGTCGACACGAGGTCATCTGGACCAGCAACCCTATTGCGTTTGATAGCGGAGATGAAATGGCGGATCTCAGTCTCAGTGAGTGGCTCCGAAACAACCGACCAGGGTGATACACTATAAGTTTATGGTGACAACACGGTAGAAACAGAGGGCCAGTTAAACTGACCCTCAAGGTGTTCCGCCCACCATTCTAACCTTCTGGACTTATTATAGATATAACCTTCTGGACTTATTATAGATGAGTGTGTCACCTGTCTCACTGACAGAGGTCGCCTTCAACCACTGGCACGGGTAAGCTTAAAGAGCTTGCTGGTGTTCCCTAAAGCAAAGGCGATCTCCATTTCCCCATCTTTCTCCATTAACCAAGCCTCACGACCAGCCTTAGGCTACGTTTCAGTTTCCTACGGATATCTCTCCTAGACTTGTTACGTGAACTACCCGGAGGAGTGTTCCATCTGACTTCTGATAACTGGAGGCTTTTCCGAGATCCGAAGTCTATACAACCCATGTACCCCTGCGCCGCGCGTTACAGTACCCGTTTCATGAATTGCCTGAGATCCGGGTCCGGCAGCTATCAGAATCATCGGAATGAGGACTACTGAGACAGGTTTCTAAGATGGTTGTCGATGAGGTCGTTGCCCAAGAGAAGAACAAAATGACAACGTACCAACGCATGATGTGAAGCCAAGTACGTACCCCAAGAAGAATGACAGTCCTGAATGGAACCAAACCATCTATAACTAGCAGCTATGTAGTCTACCTGAGGCTAGGCCTGATTCGGAGAATGTGGGCACCAAGTTTAACAGTGACGCTCACAATGTCAAAAACTAGTGCCAGCTAGAGATAGCTTATGCTCAGCGCACAGCTGTAACAATCATCCGCCATTATCCGACCGATTTGATGTTATCCCAAACCTGCCACCTAAACGACACTCGGCCTCACCAAAACGGTCGAAATGGGCGTTCATATCTCCGGCCAGAATGACTATATCAGATTCATGTGCCGACCGAAAGAGAGCTGCCAGACCCGAATAAAAGACAGTCTTGACGACGTCACTACAGTTAGTTGGGGGCGTAAGCAGATATAATGAAAGGATTTCTGAATGTTTTGTGTCAAGAGCTGGCCTTAACAGCAACTGTCAAGTGGATCACACGGTCTACCGTTAATGGGAATCCAATCTACCAGTGCGGCCGTCGTACTGAGGACTATACCTACTCCAGCTTGACCGGTCGTGGAATCACCCGGAGTGTAAAACAAGTAGGAGCGATCCCGCAACAGTAACTCGACGACGACTGATGCTCGTTGACCTCTTTCCTTAGTCGTTTAAAACTATCGGAGTCGCGGTATGCTTTCGAAAAGAAACCGTTGGCGATACACCTCGGTATCCGCCATGCTCTGGAAGGAAGTTTTGTCGCCTTTACATATCATAAACTGTAAACGTACGCCCTACCGTCGACATTCTCCAGAGACCCGAAATCTGAACCTGACACTCATTTCACGACCGATAATCGTCACATTTCAAGTATCTTGAATCCGGTCGCTGACGCTCTCTCAAGCATCAATGCTACGAGAAAGACAAACGGAGATTCCAATCGACCTCACAACGGCCCAGATCAAGATCCAGAGAAAGGACAACTCCGCCGGTCGTGTCCTTGAACTAGAAAGGATTTTTATGCATTCGTCCGAAGAGGCGATTATTTGTGACACTTTACAAAATACCACTCGCCCAGTTGTTCCGTTAATCTTTCACTGTCAGATCTCTAAAAAGTTGTCTCACCCACCCAAATGCTAGACAATCAAGCTGGTCACTGGAAAGTCTAGCATTTCCGTCTGGCCCGAGGCGAGCAAATATTGCCAGCGGTCTAAAATTCATCGTCACACGTCAGGCCGTCCTGTGGCAGTGACCACCGACCGCGGGCCACATTATTCATTAGCTTTCACACCACTTCTCGAGGGGTCAGGACGTAGTCACCTGGCAACTAACGGACCAGCAGAACGCTTTCACCGATGGTCAAAAGGTCTACTACCCGTCATTAACAGCCCCCCGTGACTGGAGGCACCACCATCAGTCCCGTTACGCATCCAAAACACGTTGAAAGCCGATCTACACACCAACCAGTTAGCCCGTGAGTTTTCGTTACGTTTGCCCGGAGAGCTAACAGCTACACGCCGATTACGATGAGCCCATGACCCTACACATAGGACTGACCTCACCAAAAGGACGAATGACACCGGTCCCCTGTCTGCCGACTTTCTCACGTTTTGATTCGTGCAGTTGCTCCTCGATGACAGTTGCAACCACCGTACATAGATCCACTCCGCATTATCAGACGGTGACAGCCTTCGTGTTGGAACTTGAGGTTACGTCTATCGACAGGTTGAAACCATCGTTTATCGAAGTGTTCTCTGGTTGATATTAGCATAGGTCTGGTCATGGTCGTAATTTCACAAGCGTCGAGGATGCAAAACCACCGAAGCAGACAATCGAGGGCTGCGAAGGCTAGTGCAATTAGACTATTTTGACGTTTACCGCTCATGGCTTCTCGTTACATTTTCCTATCCAATCATTGTTAGATGGCTCATGTGAGATGGTCCCAGTCAAGAGTTTATTGGAACAAATTTTTTCGGAACACAATCAAAGCGGAGACACCTAACACGACTACCGTTTATCATCATTGAGCACTGCTCGTCTTAGGTAGTGCGGACTGATTAGTCAACACTTAAGTGGGACACTCGAAAACCCGCAATTCTACGAGGAACTTGAACGAGGACCGCCTACGACGGGCGGCACAACACTATGGACTTCGCCTGAATCAGCGCAATTTCTCAGTGCGTGAGAGCCGACCTCAAGCCGTATCCTCCATTCCCTCATCTACTCGTGTTAACCTTCCAAGCTATCAAATTCCTATTATTTGCGACCATCCCCTCACTTCTCAATGATTCAACTCGAGCCGTGGTAAGAGTAAATCGGACCATAGATGCTCGTGTCAACGGTTTTGGCTAACTGAACCAATGCTACATTATCATGACCAACTCGCACCTCTTTCCTTGTGAACCGCTGCATACACTTCAACATTTTATGAACAAATAGGGCTATAAATGTCCTGCACACTCGCCTTCCGCTTTGTTTTAACGCTACCTCAGCCGAACGTCGATTCCAGGTGTTACTGATATATCCCCTATTTATTTACTGCGATATTCCCGACCGGTTGCCTCGGTTCAATTGATACTACACAAATAGCCCAGAATGCTGGACAGTCACAGGAGATTATGGCCGTCCCGCCTCATCAATTGAGTCAAGGTTGGACGTGCAACGAGGTTAGCTACATAAATACTCTTAATTTGTTTTATATCGCTAAGGTCATGCAACCTATTTTCCGCACGCTATATCATCACCTCATGAACGTCTCCCAATAATCTCAACGTTGCATCTAGTAGTACAACGATGCGAACATGCGCAGTGAGTGGCACACGCGATGATCTTGGGCCCATGTGACAGGCTTTAAGGTTGTGCATGTGGGCGACGTATTTGTAACCATCGACACCCTTTAACTGACACGTCGGTAGTGCACACTGTCGTGTAGGGGCTCAAGTTGGAAACCGAAGAAATCCCGGTCCCAGAGACAGACAAAGTAGTACACCTCGTTACAGTGAAGGCGCGTTTGAAAGGGACCATTTCGTTGTAATCGACCACCGAAGTGAGAGTTGTACTTTCAGTACCACCCCACATATTCTTCATAGCTCCTGAAAGAGTTTCCTGCAAACCACTAACCAGTTCGCTAACCTAGCGAGACAACCTTCTGACACAAGTTTAAACCATACTCTTTCTCTGTATGCTCAATTGGAGACTTTGGACCACGCTCGTCACCATTTTAGCTGAAAGTGAAACGTCCCAATTATAGACTTCAAACTTTCTACGGAACAATTTGTTGATATATGGCTGACATAGCTCACGAGCTACACAGAATTCCCGATCAGAAATGAGGCGGCTCATACGGTGAGACACTCGTTAACAAAATGCTTCTCACCGGAGCAGGGCTAACAGCGGACGATGTCTACCTTCACCCTTATGATCGATCTAATCATCGAGCCAAAGGTGCTACCTTACTCATCTGATCGTCGACAGTTCCCACTGAAAGGGACATTGGCACCTGAGTTCAACATGACTTTTTTACGTACTCACAGCGGTGAACCTGAAGACATTAGCATCAGACGAAGCATACGGTCAACACCCAATACCTTTATCAACCGTTTCACAAATTCGACCCATGTTGCACAAGCCCGACCATCGTAGCGTCGACTACTAACGTACTGAATACATTACCAAATCCGAGTAGCGAGCCAGCTTCGTGGTCAAGTGCTAGCCCAACCTGAAGAAGCCGAGCACAGTATCGAGGCAGGGTCAAGAGCCTGAAGCAACGCGAAACACCAGAAGGAAGCACAAGTGCGCGCACGATAGCAGTGGTAACGCCACTGACTGTCACCTGTGAGGTCACTAATTCGAACATACTAACCCCACAATATGACAGCAAATACCACACGTAGCAGAGTTGTGCAAATGGGCGATCAGTTTTACTCAACGTTCAACAGTGTAGCGAGCAAAAAGGCGACATACCGTATGTAAATTTAGTCACCAAGCCGGATATGTCTGGTAGAAGTCGGTGATAGAGTAAAATGTGTAACATATATTTACGAGTGGATAGCAAATGCACAAAATACACGTTTATTTGCTCAAGACCAATGGTAATTGCCTTGACGATACGGAGGTGAACGATAACCACTGTATGCATCACCTGAAAAAGAATACGGTCGAGAAAGAAATACAAATTTACCCGCAGGTCCCATTCCATTCGATCCACCGTAATACCCATCAGGTCCTCCCCTTGTACCGTAGTCGGGCCTTCCCATCGGACCAGGGCCGTAGGGCACATCGTCCGGACCATAATCACTACCACCTCCACCATAAGGAGGATAGGCATCACCGAAATGAGAACCACCGCGCATAGATCGACTACTTCCATAAGGTGGGGGACTTGGGGGACCGTAGGAACGCGAACCATAAGGCGGACCATTCTAGAAATAATAAGGGTGTATTGTGTAACCTACCATCCTGGACGGACTGTTCCCCATGGGGGTGGATAGCAAAAATAATTCGATGTACCGCGAGCCAATTTTCTCACGATCTTTCTTCATAGCTTCTTTAGCCTCATCATGGCTAGCAAAATCAACCATGGCTTCGCCCGTCGGTCGGCCCGCCTGTATGAGTAAAGTATTGAGCAGGTGCGGATTATCACGGATGGAGAAGAGTTGAGTGAACGAACGAAGTCACAGTAATCAAAAGTATACGCATGCCAACTAGTACGATTCTACCAGAGAACAAGCTGTAGTGGCTAGACACCTCGGATCACCGTAGTAAGTCATTTGGAACAAGATTTCAACGGTAAAATCTCAGAACTAGTCAAGCACCCAACTGGTGTTGCTGAGTGATGTTTTTACACAGAAGTACAACGATACAAGAAGTACTACCACTAAGTTAACCTAGACAGTAAGTGTAAGAGGAAACAGGTCTACATGGGTGAGATGATCAAACCAAAGCGCCAACAGTAGACTGTCTTGAAAGCTGCGAAAAGAATGCGTTTGAGCGTGTACTTTAGGCCTACGAAAGTGCTTACAGGAGTCATTCTCATGCGAATATTCACGGGTTGCAGTGGGGCCAAGAAGCGATCGATATCTTCAATAGTAGCGGAATATGGCAAACCCCGCAAACGGATAGAATGTCCAGTCATGCTTTGAGGTTCGTCCGGTTCCGGGTTTGACATTGAATTATAACCACCTTTGGGACCAAAGCCCATGTGACTAGGAGGTCCACCTCTCGGAGGAGAATCATAACCTGGATGCCCAGAAGGATAGGGTCGAGCATACGGCCCAGGCCGGCTGCTTGGAGGTGGGCCTCGGCCATAACTGGGACCGTTTGGGCCACTATTCGGAGGACCTCCATAGGGTCCCCGTGGTCCACCATAATATCCCCCTCCACTTGGATAGTGTTCGCGACCAGAACGGCTCATAATCGGACCACCGCCACCACCGCTGCGATTTTCTGAAAGCTTTCTATTAAAAACGTGTGAGGGACTTACGGTTGGCCTCCATTTGCCTTTGGATAGTGGAATTGGCCTCTAACATACTGCTTTCGAATATTTCGATGTACCTGGAAAATGCGATTTAAAATGAAGGTTTACATATCCGATAACGCACTAGGGAAGCATGGCAAGTCTGATGTACGAAGCCCCGGAAACACCTTATAAATATAATGAAATTACTGAAAACCACAAAGCGTGCTCCCGGCAAGTAATGGAGACTAGTCAACAAGCAAAAGCTCAGAAGTTGAATAAACGAGGCTTAGATTAAGAAGCACGATACATCTGACCACAAACGATGGCGAATATTTGACGCGCCTAAATGTGTGAGGGCTGTTTCTCGTGAACGAGTGAAAAACACGTTTAGAAGTTCCCTGATACGTGGGTAAAACAATAAACACTAATCAGTGAGACCACAGAACGATTTCCAATAACCATAAGCAGTGTATTTTCCACTTAGTAGACCAGAATAACGCGTAGCTATAGGCCGCGTGAGTCGCAAAGTTCAGCATGTTTCACTGTTTACTTCTTTTCCACATTTGCATACTAATCAATTTGCTACTTTGAGGAGCACTGGTAACAACCGAAGCACATGCGACAGTGCTGGGTTTGCAGTGAAAAATAGTGATGAATTAGCACCGCAGAGGACGTTTCAAACGTGGTGATCAAATGCGCACAATTAATTCCGACGATACACTGAGCCCTCTCATCCGTAGGCAAGTCCCAAAACAGATCGTTGCCATCCGGCCCAAGCAATCGACGAGTCCATGTGGCACTAGCACATTTCCCCCACGTAATTAGTTAAACGGTGCACTGCTCTGATCTGTTGGGCTGCCACATCACATGAAAATCAAAAAGGATATTCTTAACGAGTAACCCAGCACACTTGATTTCGTATCCTCACGAGTGATTTTCAGTCAAAAACGTTAAAGTTCACATACATATACCGAACTTAATTCAATGTACTCAGCATAAGCGAAACGAATTGAAACCTGACCGAAAGAAACACAAGGTCCCACAACAGAAGCGTCATAACTATTACTCTGCTCCCAGCAAGCAAGGTGTTAAAACCCTACGAGATCCGGTGATGATGCCAAAGCTCCCAGCAGTGAATCCGTCCATACGGATAACTGGCTAACATTACCGGTTTAATCGAGGTGCCGCGCGAAGTGCGCAGCACGGCAAGGGAGCGGTTAGTTTTGCAAAACTTCCGAGTCACTAGAACCCACCTGCTATCGAACACTGCACTAGCACACAAATGGTAAGAACGTAATTGGTAAACGCTAAACCAGACGTGCGCTCTCTCTTGGACGGCTCTTGGAGATAGGATCCAAACTTACGGATAGTAGTTGACTCATTTTTTAGTTAATACGCATTCAGAAAATCGGTTGACTTAGCGTGAATTTATGATTGAACCGGTTCGGATAAAAGATGAATTCCATGGGCTCAAGCTGTTCCGGATAGAAAAACCGACGATTGAAAGAGAAACAACCAGGCTTGATACAACAACCGCCACTCCTGATCATACCAAGAATACATTCCCGAAAACACAAGCTCGATTGGGGAAAAAATAAGATAAAAACGGGAAAACAAACACCCAAAACCTCCCGTGTTTAGAACCCAACACCCCACCTGTGCCCTATCTTCTCCATATGCTTCTCCTTCGCCCGCGCTAGCATCTCCGAAGATGTGAATTGCACATACGCCTCCCCAGTGCACCGGCCCATGTGATCCACCAGCAGCCCGATACCGTTCGGGGCTATTTCCAGACCTGCAAATCCCAATACCGAGTTTACCCAAGAAGAGAGAACAGGACAAATGAAGCTCATTAACCAGACTGATCATGAATAAGCAGTTTACTTAAGTGTGGAGGCCAAATTTGGATCAAGAACGTTTTACACGCGCAAATCTTGTGAATACGAGAACTATTATGTAGGATTGTGAAATCCACTGTCGACAGAATTAAAACACGAAAATAATAGACAAGACTTTCGCAACAAACCGCCTATCTCAATGATCAAGCTGCCTAATGAAATCTAAAAATTGCACAGTCCAACAACCCTGTCCTCCTCCGGGCATGCTTAGTTGACTAACCACTAGCCATGCGTCAATCTGGATCAAGCCAGAGTTGACCATAGGTAACTGGAAGAATCAGTGACAACTGAGAGAAACTAGTCAGGGCACATAGTTAAGGTGATACCTCAGGCATTTGCCCTACAAGTAGGGAAGAACTGTAAATGATACAGAGTCGCCCAGGGGACAGTTTTAGGTCAATCCATATCAACAAATGGATTGAATTTCAGAGAAATGAAACTGACCATAGACATTGAGTGAACCACAGCAATACCGTCGGAAAACGTCAATTAATAGACACTTCTTCAGTCGGAATAACGGAGACGCAAACAGTCTTTGAAATTAATGTAATACGTAGGTCAACATATGGGGGAAACGGTTTAAATAAGTGATGGCTTACACACATCGCGTGCTACAACCGGCGCGCATTAAATTTCTAGAAGCATACCATTAGAAGGAAGCATCCATTATAGGCGAACAACCAACCGTCGACATGCGAGCAGTACATCCTCGATCGCCTTCTTCTGACCAGCAGGATCTTGGTCTAAGCTGAAGACTGGTCGTGTTCGGTAGACCAGGGATGGGGTAGCTCAGCAAACAGATCAGACAGACGGTACACAACTTCTGCTTTGTCATGAAAGAGTGCCCGTATATTGTCACGTGGACCGACAACCTCCTTAGGATTTCGCCTGACTCGACTTTGCACCATTAGCACAATCGGAGCGGGTCATACTTGGGAACGACACTTCGTTCTCGGAAATTGCAACGAGAAACCGTTACATGAAGTTGGTAAGCTCTGTATCAGAAGCTGAAAACGTGTCTGCAATTCCGTTGCCTTCATTATTCCAGCAGGGCATTTGGTCAGTTCCAGATAGGGGCTTACCCAAACAAACGCACATACCAAAGCGTTACAACATCGGAACTGACAGTTATGATGGCCGATACAAGGGGCTCTCAAGTGAGATGCAGCAAGTCTCCAAATGACCAAGTGGTATCCCGTTCAGGGACCGCTTACCCGAGTATTTCAACACGCGTTCTAATCCAGCGAACGCTCTAGAGGGAATGTGAACCAACAGTTCGTACTTTGAGAAGTGGACCGAACCACGAACGGGCACTAAGGGACAGGAAGTGACTTTCAGACGAAACGTAAGCAACCACATCACGGTGAGTATACATTCAGCCAGTGTTCTCTATCGAAGCTGTTTGAGAAGAATCAAACCGACCTTTGCCAGGTGAGGCTTGCAGACCATCAAGCCTATGCTAACACGGCTGAGTTGCAACGGGAACCAGCTATCTTAAAACCAAATTCAAAATGACTACCCATCATCGGAATCTCAGATGGGTAGCTAATCAGGGAAACTGAGCGACTACCGCTGGAATAAGACACCACGTGGGTCGACCTCACCTCGGAGAATGCCCAACACATCGCTGGGAAACAATCAACGGACAGTGAGTTGATCACTTAAATATCTTAACGGCCACTTGTACTACCGTCTGAATCAACGACCGACTCACCATTAAAAAAGGCATATATTTCTTTCTTTTCAGTATCGTAGGGTAGGCCTCGAAGGCGCACAACATACTCCCGGCGGTTTTGGGAATACTGAGTATTTCTCCCCATGGCGTTGTTCATTTCCTGCTTGTTGGACTCAAACACTGAGAAAAATTAACCAAATTTCACCACTGATACCTTCAATATACCGACGCCCCATGTGCTCGTTATGATGGGAAGTGGCTTTTTCGATTTCCTGAGGTGACTCTAATTCGATGAATGCTTCTCCATTGGAACGACCGTTGGGGCCTTGTGGAAAAAAAATCCCGCGCTTGCCACCTTTCACCTTCACGTCTGCGAAAATTCATGAGATTAAGCCGGACAATACCTTTGAAGAATTCTATTATATCGTCCGCCCTAGCAGAGTAAGGCAAACCACGTATACGCACAACAGCGGCCATGTTTTTGAAAAAAAGCGATCGGAATGGCGGAGTTCATAAAACAACCATCAGAACACAAGCATGATTATTGACTTGTCTCAACGAGAGCTATTTTTATTTCCATAATTTATATTTCTCTCCTGAAATTTGAATAAATCTGGGAGGGCGGATTATACGAATTTTGCGTCACTTTTGGAGGCTGGTGTTCTCATGGGTGCTGGGGAGAATAATTCGGCCGTTGGCAGCGCTTACACTGTCAGTCGAATGGATCCGGGTGACATCCAAAATTTAGCCGGAGAATTCGTAGTCCAGTACTATACCGTGATGAAAAAGTGCCCCAGCGTTCTCCACCGTTTTTACAAAGATGATTCCGCAATGATACACGAAGATTCCACAGTCTTCGGCCAAAAACTTATCCATGACAAAATAATGTCCATGAATGTGCAAGATTCACGCGTTGGAATTGTCCGACTGGATGCACTGCGAGCAAATGGTAACAGTGTTCTCATACAGGTAAGTTTTTTGTTCCACTATCACCGGCCTAGGTCTCTGGCGAGATAAGCATAAATGGTGGGGATTTCCGAAGGTTCATGCAAAGTTTCGTTCTGTTTGAACAAGCGCCCTGTGATTTTTACGTGTTGAATGATATATTTCGCTACCAAGACCATGTGTATGGTGATGCTAAGAAGGATGGGCAAGCCGCAACTGGTATATTGACATTCTATATCATTCGTCCCTGTAAGTTACTCCAGATGCTGCCGCTCAGGAAGCTCCTGCAAATTTTCACTCTGATGGAATGACAGGCTTTCCAGCTAACAGTGACACCCAAGAGGTTGGTTTCCATAAGGTTGGAGTACACTTACTTTTTAGGGTACTGCATCCTGGGAGGACGCCTTGCCTACAGAAGTTTCATTCACGAGTGCTAGTCATGAACCACAGAACACTAGCCACACCGAGGAAATTCGTTTAAATGAACAGGAAGTAGTCACTGTGGATCACTCTTCCGTCCACGACTCGCATGGGCCTACAAGTCCGCAACCTGTGCCATCTACGTCATCTGAAGAGCATACACAAGTTCCCACTACCCCGCCACAGCCTTGTAGCTGGGCTCAGATGGCCTCTAAACAACCTGCTCATGGCGTGTTACACATGCAATCTGTGAAGTCAAAAACTACTGTCAGTTCTACGAGCCATGCATTTGAGGAACAATCGAAGATATCCCGGCAAACTGTCATAAGCAGCCAGAATCCTTCTAACAATAGGTACCGTTATTTTGATCGTACGCTAATAGACCTCTAGTGTTGCATTATCTTTATCCTTTGTCATTAATAGACAGTCTCGGTTTACCTGTTTAATCGTCTTTATCGTATTTCATTAATCCTCCTCTTGCCTTGTTGCTTCGGGGATCGTCGAATTTTGTTCTTTTTCAAGGTCCAGCCAACCTGAGCTTTTCAAATCCAGTTATTCTGTCTCCTACGGTGGGCCGTAATCGACACGCTGCTGTGCGGGTTTGCTAGTAGTACTCTGTGGCGTACAATGGATACTGTAGGCTGTTAAGCGCGGCCATACCGATTTCCAGTGCGATCTGGCTAAGCGTACAAAAACAAGTCCTAAGGCGTTTTCATCCAGTTTCCCAGACTTTACACACCTAGATCGGGTATTGTTACCTCCAATGGACCCTATATACTTGATCACTGCGTGATTACGGTTTGATTGTGACACCGCAGGATAGACGTCGTATATCATGCGTGTGATGGTGATGTCATCATCATCAGAACAGCCATGAGCCTGACCAAAAGGTACTGTGGCTCGGGCCGCCGCTCACCTCAACAGTGACGTGAAATATCTTAGAAGGAAAGAGTACTACGAAGGACAAAAAAGATTGAAGAAGACTAAATGGAAGAACTAGAAATGGTATGGATACAGGTACGCCATTGACTGCGACACA
>QNGE01000539.1:123474-145234 GCA_008508345.1 Paragonimus westermani | reverse complement strand
GGAAGAACTAGAAATGGTATGGATACAGGTACGCCATTGACTGCGACACACCGCCATCTCGGATAGCGTCTCTAACCAACGGTTTGAGTGATCACGAGGACCACATCCAGGCAGGCGATGCCTGCCCACTTTGCTCAATGGAGCAGTAAGTCTTCATATTTCCTGACCACGTTGTTGCTTGACCACCACGCGGTTTAACCCAATCGCTAGTGCCCTCAGTATATAATGCCCGGTACGGTAAACGCTCAGATGGCATACGGAGAACGTGACCCAACCATCGCAAGCTGTGCAACGTAACTACTTGACCAATTGGCCGCGCATCCCGAACGTTTCGGAATACGCGCCGGCGAACTGTCGCATTGCTCACACGATCAGCCCACTTAATGTGGGCCAAGTGGCAGAGACAACGATGGTCGAACACAGCAAGCCTGTTGATATCTTGCTTGCGAACAGGCCCAATGCTTGTTTTGTATCACTCTGCTGTATTTTGAACAGCTTAACTGGCAGTCATCATCACTATCGTAGGTAACAATACATCAGCGCTTCTCACTGATGCCTAACTGCCACAACCAGTGGTATTTTTTGACAGACGTTTCCTATACCCTCGTAGTCCGTAACTGTGTACCATGTGTTTGCGCGCAGGTGATCTCAGATAAACGTATAAAACAGTGGATATGTTCAAAAGCGTGATCTATGTCAACGTGGTTACTCCGGTTGTATACAATTATTTCATGCGATGAGCACGAGAGGGAGGAAACGAAGTCGCCACAATGGAGGTTCTATTCGCTTTGCAACAGCCGGGAGCTGGAACGGTCAAATAATGACTGTTAGAGCACCTAATATAAATGCAGTACTACAATTTTTATAGACACAACTCACACCATAACTCCAAAGTAAACGATAACCTTTGTGATCGTTAGAAGTAGTCGTGTTGTTGGTAGCTCGGTTTGATGGTTTCTGTTGTTCGTAGGTTTTAGTATTTAGATTTTATCACTAACCGAAGTGACACCATCAGTGCGTAAGGTCAGGCGTGGACGTGAAAATGAGTTGACTTTCCTAACTGAATTCGGATTGGTTACTTCCGGTTGCTTTTGACTTTTTGCCGGAATTCTGATTGGCTGTCCTGTCGTTTTTCACTTTTGACCTGGAGCCTGATCGGTCACCTCCTGTAGTTTCGTCCCTTGCAATCTGGTTAGTCACTTCTTACTCCTGTTGAACGTTGACCTAAAATCGGACTAGTGTCTTTTTCTTCCCTTCGAATGGATAAACTTTGACGATGGATCCTATCTGTTCAGGTTGCTCTGTTCCGTTGTGTTGGTACCCGAGGGCAACCGTGTGTCAATCTCCTCAAGTCTCTGGCTCATACTGGCTCGGATTCGATCCAATTTAGCGTCTGTTTATTAAACCGGTTGATAATACCAGATTACAGCAAATTCTTTTGTTTGTTTGGTGTCTATCTGATTTCCGCAATACTCAGATTGACTGTGATCTCAGTTTGATACTCGTGAGCAGAAGTAAACGAAAATTGGTCGTGTTTCTTAGCGACCAGTACCTTTTCATTTACTCTTGTAGCTAATTTTCGTCCGGTTTGGTTGACGTAGTGTTTTCCTCAATAACTGTATTCGATTCCACATATAACGTTTACTTCATCAGTAGATTTGAGTTATTCATTTAGTGTTGGCGGTATTCTTCATGTTGTTGCCGTTGGTTTATACACCGGCATAATACCATGTGGTTGCATAAATCATATTATCATTTCTTATACGAATTTGATGTATGGTGAAGCACATCCTTTTTTGATGGTTCCGTAGAATGTGAGTCTGGCTTCCTCTTCAACTGATTCCGTCTGGCGAAATTCTGTGGATACCCGTTACGAGGTGATACTCGATACAGCTACTTTTCTCCAGAGTTCTGCGGTACCGCAGTGTGTTTCAGGTCTTTAACTACGTTTGCCGCCCTCACTGATATATCACCAACAGTGTTCGAGGGTGACGAGATTGTTCCGCCCAAATATGCGAGGCGGTACAAAGTTTCAAGCCCACCAGAACAACCGAGCACACGGGAGCGGGAATGTCTCAGTCGAAATGGTGCTTTGAAAGCTCACAACGGAACTGGAACACAACACGGTGTAACCGACTGCACATCTCGATTGCTCATTCCACTTAACTGGACGGTGTGGTGACTACGTCGACAATTACCCGGACCAGAAAAGCCTCGTGGTCCGTCAGGTTGGATGTCCGAAGAAGGCCGGCACTTTTTCCCCCGAAAATTGGTGCCAGTTCTGGTGCACCTGCATCGACCCGTACAGACTCTTCAGCTGAAAACTTTGCTTCATAACCCCAATCGCCCTGGGCATTTGGGAAGTCGCTCAGCCCGCATATAACCATGAATATTCACAACACTGTTAACTCCATACTGCATCGGTCATCCAGCAGTATAAATCGCGTAGTCCTACCCGCTGCATACAACAGGGTGGATAAGCGAAAACACGCTACTGTTGATGCCTCCCCAAGCGTTCTACCCAGTCTAGTTCCCAGGGTCTTCCCGACCCTCATTCCTAATAGTTATTCTGTAGGTCCCACAACAAATATAACTGGTCATTAGTAACGCTGTTCCGGCAGGTCTCGTCTCTATCACCCAGCATCCGGTTTCCCTCGTCCCTTGTTGAAGCCAAGGATGCAAGTTAATGTAGATACCTTTAACGTTTTCACTCTGAAACAAATAGGTCAACAGGTTACTCTCGCACAAACCTTAGGCTGGTCGAATGCCGACGTTTGCTGAATTTCAGAGACTGGAATCCAGGACAGTAGTCGAATTATTGGACTGACAGCACCCGCACTGTTCACCCAATACTGGTTACACACTTCAGGTGACTCCATGGTCGGCACTATCGGTCAAGCTGGCGTGGGTTCAGGCCGCAGCACAACGGCCACGACCGCACCGGTCGATTTGATTCCCGTAAGGCAGCAGACTCTGTGCAGTCTGCTTGGCAGGTTCTATTAAGACCAGCTGTAAGCGAAAGAGTTCCAGAAATCCCTCCGTTGTGTCTGATTATGCTCTAGCTGACTGTAGTCACTTCGTTGTCAAGAACGCCTTTTACTCGGATCTGTCTGCTCTTCATAGACCGACATCTAGTTCCGATTCGGTCATTTTGGTCAAGACCATGGACGCCAGAGTTGACCGACTTGATGAGGTCGAGTCTCGTTTGGATGACGGATTTGGGATGGCTTCAAATCACCCGGGTAATGGTGGGCGGCTGTATCAGCTGTGCTATTTTTAATCGGCGATAATGTTAGACATCGTGCGCGCGTCTTTGTTGTACTTGGCACCCTCCTCCGAATCAGACCTGGTCTCAAAAAGACTCAAACAGACTGTCAGTTGTGGGTGGCGCAGATCTATCCAAAACTGTCGTTTAGGGTTGGAACACATACCAAGATTGAGACCATGCGTTGGTAAGTTGTCGTTTCGTTCTTAGTTTAATTTCGCTGGACAACGGCCTGCTCGATCGCAGCGGCTGACTGTTGGGAAACTGATCAGACCTTCGGTAGAGCACAAGTACCAAACCGGTTTAGAATGCAAGCATATCATTTCTAGCCCCAAGGGTCCCAACAGCTGTTGGACCCAAATCCCACAAACCATTTATGAGTTGTTATTCGTGAAGTGTTACAGCACACGGAACATTAAGTCTCAAAACCCAGGATGACGATGATGACGATTGGAGGCCCCTGGAGTCGTTGGATTTGAACAGAATGGTCTTCACGATAACGCCTTTAGCAGGTTTGGAAGAGATATCCGTAGGAAGCTCAGGCGTAGTCTGATCATCGACCGTAAGGCTTGGCTAACGGAGAATGTTAAGGAATCTGGAACCGATTTTGCTTCAGGGTCCACTAACATACTCGTTAAGCTCATCCGTTCTACTGGTCCAGGACGTCCGTTTGTCAATGAAACTATCAGCGAGTCACAGCACACTTATTCACAATATGGCTAGACAACTGGGTGAAACACATCGATGGCCAACTTGGCTGGTCTCTCGTCTATATTATGTTACCGCCACAAACGTGTACTGTTCTGGTCAGTTGGTGTAGGAATATTCATGAAAACCGAAGTCCGCGATTGCATTTTCACTCTCACATGCAATATGGCGGGTGGTCCAGATGACCTCATGACGGTGCTTTTTTGATAAGAAAGGTAAAGGGGAATTGCTGCAGACGTTGACTCAGCTGCTGCATTTTGTGTGGATGACGGAGAACATTCCTCTCTATTGCCGTCACTCGATAATAGTTCCCATATTTAAGAACGAAGTCGAGATTCTTTGCGACAACCATTGGGCAATCAGCCTGACCTCGATCACAACCGGGAGTGGGTGGTTTATGGTACCCACTATACCTCGCCGGCTCACTGTAGTCGAGGGGGTGGACATTAGGGAAGAACAGATAGGATGTCGTCCTGGACGATGATATGTTGATAAAATTTTCACTCTTCGCTTAAGTCTGGGTGCAGCGCCGTGTAAAGTGCTGGCCAACTATGAGGGTGCGTTCGACGTCGTCAACCAATCTAAGCTTCTCGACCTGCCCAGCCGCAGGGATGTACTGAAAAATATGTAGACATGTGGGTGCATGATTCTCACACCTCAACACATGTTGGGGTTTGCCTGTCCGGCAGTTCCAACATAAACAATGGCGTCCGTCAAGACTGTCCACATTCACTACTTCTGTCCAATTTGTTCATTGAGGAAATAATGGAAGATTGTCTGTGACACTCACAGGAAGCCGGCGTGAACCTCCTACCTCGTAATAGACTGACTTATCTTGACTTTACTGAGGAGAAATCGTTGTTTGACAACTCGAACGCGGCATAGACAATGCCAGAAGCCATTTCACGCTCCGTCAAACATTTCCGAATGCGCTTTGCAAGTTCAAAGTGCAAAGTACTTCAACAAGATCACCGTGACTACGTAGATGCAATGTCGGGTAATAAGATTATAGAGATGGTTGACAGGTTTGTGTACCTAGAAAGTTACATCAGCAGCGACAGAGGCGTGGCGAATGAAATGGCGACTGGGACGGTATTCATCGACCGAGAACACTTCTGGAAACAGAGAGACATCTCTCTGCAGCTGAAGGGTCGGGTATGTAAGGCGACTGTGACGGATGTTCTACTTTACGGATGCGAAACTCGATCGCTCAGAATGGAAGAGACGAACCGTCTTCAGATATTTGACCATCGACCACCCGCATCCGGTGATGCCAACGGGCATGCAACGAATAGTTCGAGGAGAGATTGTTTGTTAATTATTGCCGATCGAGTTCCTTTATTTTATCTTTACCGTTACATAGACTTGGATGGTTATTGAGGGTGATATCTGGTCGTCTGCCACATCGAGCAATCGGCTGATACTGTGGCTGTCAGACATGAGAGATGTGAGGTGGACGGATGGTGACTCAATTCAGATAAATGAAATCGCCTAATATAAGGTTNGCGGGGAAGTGAAAGCCGTAAGGAAGCTGTCTCGCTGATGACGCCTTACTCTCACTTGCAGCTCGGTTGTTTGTTTGCAGGATGTAGGCACCTTGATGCTGAATGTTTGAATATATACATAGTTATTTTCAGTAGTTTGATCCCTTCCCGTCCCCTTCTTTTTTCCTTCCCTCTCTTCCTATACAGGGTTTGCTTTTTCTTCATGGTTGTGTGGCAGTTAAGCATTAGGGTGAACCACTGATGTATTGCTGTCTATGATGATGAACGTTTAGCCTGACTGATGTTAAGGGTCAGAGTTCCAGAATAGGTTGCCGAGTTTTCAGATGAACCGATTTTGCTTAATTTTTTATATTCGATGTACGGTTGTTTTACTGTTCAAGTACTTATTCCATATTTGCCGAAAGCAGTAAGAAATTGCCCTGTGACTGCATTGGAGGTACTTTCCGTAATGCCTCGAATAAGCAGATTCATCTTCCCCATCAAAAGCTAAAATGCATCAGTCTTTCGCGCTGATGCCTAACTGCCGTGCAATCCCAAAGAAAAAGGCAAGTATTGGACAAAAAATAAGAGAAGACAGAGAGCCTAACTACTAAAAACGCTTAGAGCTACAACCATCTATATTTTGTGAGCCTTGATGTCCCGGTGTGATACGGGGAATTAGGAACTTCGAATAGCCCTAGAAATTGTAATTGACTTGAAACTTCCCACGCAAGTAATAAGGAGAAGACCGGGTACTAGTGGCACTAGGCAGTTTCTATTCATAAGTTGTGAAGCCGAATTTATGGATGTACAACAGCATTAAAGAAATCACAGTCTGTCATTGGCTGATCGTATCAGCAGATGCAAAGTCACAAACTGTATGTTAATTGTTGCAATACGGAACAAACAAATTGGCGAATACCGGACGGCACAACACTGAGACCGTTTGTCCAATCCTGATGTTGTATCTTCAACGCGACATTTGGATTGGCCCCCTGTCACATCTTCTATTGTGTCGGGGTTTTGATAAGCGGTGAATCGAGTAGACTTTCATCACATTCGGAGCACAGCAATGAACCTTATATTAGGCGATTTCATTTATCTGAATTGAGTCACCATCCGTCCACCTCACATCTCTCATGTCTGACAGCCACAGTATCAGCCGATTGCTCGATGTGGCAGACGACCAGATATCACCCTCAATAACCATCCAAGTCTATGTAACGGTAAAGATAAAATAAAGGAACTCGATCGGCAATAATTAACAAACAATCTCTCCTCGAACTATTCGTTGCATGCCCGTTGGCATCACCGGATGCGGGTGGTCGATGGTCAAATATCTGAAGACGGTTCGTCTCTTCCATTCTGAGCGATCGAGTTTCGCATCCGTAAAGTAGAACATCCGTCACAGTCGCCTTACATACCCGACCCTTCAGCTGCAGAGAGATGTCTCTCTGTTTCCAGAAGTGTTCTCGGTCGATGAATACCGTCCCAGTCGCCATTTCATTCGCCACGCCTCTGTCGCTGCTGATGTAACTTTCTAGGTACACAAACCTGTCAACCATCTCTATAATCTTATTACCCGACATTGCATCTACGTAGTCACGGTGATCTTGTTGAAGTACTTTGCACTTTGAACTTGCAAAGCGCATTCGGAAATGTTTGACGGAGCGTGAAATGGCTTCTGGCATTGTCTATGCCGCGTTCGAGTTGTCAAACAACGATTTCTCCTCAGTAAAGTCAAGATAAGTCAGTCTATTACGAGGTAGGAGGTTCACGCCGGCTTCCTGTGAGTGTCACAGACAATCTTCCATTATTTCCTCAATGAACAAATTGGACAGAAGTAGTGAATGTGGACAGTCTTGACGGACGCCATTGTTTATGTTGGAACTGCCGGACAGGCAAACCCCAACATGTGTTGAGGTGTGAGAATCATGCACCCACATGTCTACATATTTTTCAGTACATCCCTGCGGCTGGGCAGGTCGAGAAGCTTAGATTGGTTGACGACGTCGAACGCACCCTCATAGTTGGCCAGCACTTTACACGGCGCTGCACCCAGACTTAAGCGAAGAGTGAAAATTTTATCAACATATCATCGTCCAGGACGACATCCTATCTGTTCTTCCCTAATGTCCACCCCCTCGACTACAGTGAGCCGGCGAGGTATAGTGGGTACCATAAACCACCCACTCCCGGTTGTGATCGAGGTCAGGCTGATTGCCCAATGGTTGTCGCAAAGAATCTCGACTTCGTTCTTAAATATGGGAACTATTATCGAGTGACGGCAATAGAGAGGAATGTTCTCCGTCATCCACACAAAATGCAGCAGCTGAGTCAACGTCTGCAGCAATTCCCCTTTACCTTTCTTATCAAAAAAGCACCGTCATGAGGTCATCTGGACCACCCGCCATATTGCATGTGAGAGTGAAAATGCAATCGCGGACTTCGGTTTTCATGAATATTCCTACACCAACTGACCAGAACAGTACACGTTTGTGGCGGTAACATAATATAGACGAGAGACCAGCCAAGTTGGCCATCGATGTGTTTCACCCAGTTGTCTAGCCATATTGTGAATAAGTGTGCTGTGACTCGCTGATAGTTTCATTGACAAACGGACGTCCTGGACCAGTAGAACGGATGAGCTTAACGAGTATGTTAGTGGACCCTGAAGCAAAATCGGTTCCAGATTCCTTAACATTCTCCGTTAGCCAAGCCTTACGGTCGATGATCAGACTACGCCTGAGCTTCCTACGGATATCTCTTCCAAACCTGCTAAAGGCGTTATCGTGAAGACCATTCTGTTCAAATCCAACGACTCCAGGGGCCTCCAATCGTCATCATCGTCATCCTGGGTTTTGAGACTTAATGTTCCGTGTGCTGTAACACTTCACGAATAACAACTCATAAATGGTTTGTGGGATTTGGGTCCAACAGCTGTTGGGACCCTTGGGGCTAGAAATGATATGCTTGCATTCTAAACCGGTTTGGTACTTGTGCTCTACCGAAGGTCTGATCAGTTTCCCAACAGTCAGCCGCTGCGATCGAGCAGGCCGTTGTCCAGCGAAATTAAACTAAGAACGAAACGACAACTTACCAACGCATGGTCTCAATCTTGGTATGTGTTCCAACCCTAAACGACAGTTTTGGATAGATCTGCGCCACCCACAACTGACAGTCTGTTTGAGTCTTTTTGAGACCAGGTCTGATTCGGAGGAGGGTGCCAAGTACAACAAAGACGCGCGCACGATGTCTAACATTATCGCCGATTAAAAATAGCACAGCTGATACAGCCGCCCACCATTACCCGGGTGATTTGAAGCCATCCCAAATCCGTCATCCAAACGAGACTCGACCTCATCAAGTCGGTCAACTCTGGCGTCCATGGTCTTGACCAAAATGACCGAATCGGAACTAGATGTCGGTCTATGAAGAGCAGACAGATCCGAGTAAAAGGCGTTCTTGACAACGAAGTGACTACAGTCAGCTAGAGCATAATCAGACACAACGGAGGGATTTCTGGAACTCTTTCGCTTACAGCTGGTCTTAATAGAACCTGCCAAGCAGACTGCACAGAGTCTGCTGCCTTACGGGAATCAAATCGACCGGTGCGGTCGTGGCCGTTGTGCTGCGGCCTGAACCCACGCCAGCTTGACCGATAGTGCCGACCATGGAGTCACCTGAAGTGTGTAACCAGTATTGGGTGAACAGTGCGGGTGCTGTCAGTCCAATAATTCGACTACTGTCCTGGATTCCAGTCTCTGAAATTCAGCAAACGTCGGCATTCGACCAGCCTAAGGTTTGTGCGAGAGTAACCTGTTGACCTATTTGTTTCAGAGTGAAAACGTTAAAGGTATCTACATTAACTTGCATCCTTGGCTTCAACAAGGGACGAGGGAAACCGGATGCTGGGTGATAGAGACGAGACCTGCCGGAACAGCGTTACTAATGACCAGTTATATTTGTTGTGGGACCTACAGAATAACTATTAGGAATGAGGGTCGGGAAGACCCTGGGAACTAGACTGGGTAGAACGCTTGGGGAGGCATCAACAGTAGCGTGTTTTCGCTTATCCACCCTGTTGTATGCAGCGGGTAGGACTACGCGATTTATACTGCTGGATGACCGATGCAGTATGGAGTTAACAGTGTTGTGAATATTCATGGTTATATGCGGGCTGAGCGACTTCCCAAATGCCCAGGGCGATTGGGGTTATGAAGCAAAGTTTTCAGCTGAAGAGTCTGTACGGGTCGATGCAGGTGCACCAGAACTGGCACCAATTTTCGGGGGAAAAAGTGCCGGCCTTCTTCGGACATCCAACCTGACGGACCACGAGGCTTTTCTGGTCCGGGTAATTGTCGACGTAGTCACCACACCGTCCAGTTAAGTGGAATGAGCAATCGAGATGTGCAGTCGGTTACACCGTGTTGTGTTCCAGTTCCGTTGTGAGCTTTCAAAGCACCATTTCGACTGAGACATTCCCGCTCCCGTGTGCTCGGTTGTTCTGGTGGGCTTGAAACTTTGTACCGCCTCGCATATTTGGGCGGAACAATCTCGTCACCCTCGAACACTGTTGGTGATATATCAGTGAGGGCGGCAAACGTAGTTAAAGACCTGAAACACACTGCGGTACCGCAGAACTCTGGAGAAAAGTAGCTGTATCGAGTATCACCTCGTAACGGGTATCCACAGAATTTCGCCAGACGGAATCAGTTGAAGAGGAAGCCAGACTCACATTCTACGGAACCATCAAAAAAGGATGTGCTTCACCATACATCAAATTCGTATAAGAAATGATAATAGGATTTATGCAACCACATGGTATTATGCCGGATCTAATGCTTAGAAACTGACGGGTTAAAGTGTCTTTGAAATATGTCTGCTGGGTCGGGTCATTTATGAACAACCATTTACCTCACTGCTTTTCGGAAATCCTATTTTGTTTGTATTTTGCAAATTTTGGTCGTTTGCCCTTCGCAGTTACATATCTTGTTCTCTGGACCATGTATATTTTATCATAAACTCTATCGGCCATCCATTATTACTAACTGCATGTTCCCACTATTGAAGTACGCGTATTCAGTGAACCTGGATCACACATCCTGTCACAATTCCTAAGTCTCTCATAATCTCGTGGCGGACCATGTTTCTACACATTTTTTTCTTGGACCACCTCTACAGGCTTTAGATTCCATTAACCCTCCGCTACACAGCAGAAGTAACTTACAGTGGGCTACTACTTTTTTTACTTTCGAATGTGTTATCAACGATGGTGCACGGTAAAGTTTGACAGGTTCGGCAACAATGAGGTATCCATCTGTCTTTCTATTTTCCAGGCCCGCCTTGTGGGCCAAGGACCGACGCGCATGAGTTCCGGTCGTGGTGGTGGCAGCGGTCCTCCGCCCATGAACGTGCGTGGTGGCACTGGCAGAGGTGGTCGCGCAGGAATGATGGTTGGCGGCAGTGGCCGCGGGTCTGGCCCCTTTCCACGTCGTGGTCAGTGATGTGAAAACCTTTTTTGGGGTCGTTTTTTGCCAGAATTGATCCAGTTTCTTCTCTTTTCATCTCGCGTTCGAAACCCTCATTCCTCGCCAACCTGAAGACACGGGGCCTCTTCAGACACACATTCATTGTAAGCATGAGTGTTATGCTATTCAAATTAACTGTTTACACGTTTCTCTCTTCACCTACCGGTCAACAACCAGTCGCTGTTTGTGCAAAATCAGCCGTTTGCTTCACTTCTTTAACTATCTCCTATGTTTATTTTACAAACGACCACCACTGCCTCATTCTCCGCACAACTGACAGATTTTGGGGAGCCCTGTGACCTGTATGAAATTCTATGTTTTCCTTCTGCCTGCCTTCCGTTGTATCCGTTTTGCACCTCCGCCTTTCTCCTCCTGTTGCCTGTCATGTGTACCTCCAGCCAGTGTTATCGCAGTACAATGGGCTGTTTGTTTGGTATTTGACTTTCCTATCATCGGAATGGACACTGACCGGTTTGTGGATTCGCTATAGAGCTCATGAATTTGGTTTCTTTACGCACATTTTCCCGATCCTATTCTATCACTCGAATTACGCAAGTAGTTGACACTATTTTGGTGAACATGTTGTAACCATGCGTTTGATCTAAGACACATCATTGTTGGGTGTCGTTTGAAATATCAGGTGTTACATGGACATGACTGCCAGCTATCAAAACGTTGACAGAAGCATGTGAGACTGCAAGGTTTTGTGTGTTGTTTCATGTTTTAGTGTGAAGCACATGACGTCTGAATTGCACTCATTCAGCAATATTAATTCATCAGCCCTCATCACCTTTTTCCCTGAATTGATAACGACTTTGAAGGTGGTGTTCAGTGGGCCGTTGAGTTCATCCTTTCTGTACAACATCGAACCGTTACATGTCACATTTGCACTTTTCCTCATCACATAAACCACCATTTAGCTAACTTATTCTGCACTCCAGCTGCCTTTCGAGTTACGGACTGAAAGCTGTCATAGTTTGTTTTCAAAATCTGAACTGTTCTTCGTGGCACCGTTTTGTTCAGGTTGCTGAACAACCTTTTGAGATTGGGTCACATTCGGCTCGATACCGGTGTATTTCACCGCGTACATCTGGGAATCATCGGATAACTGACAATAACCAAACATCGGCTTAGGTGTACCGTATCCCTTTCACACTGAATCCAGGCCACCCCTAGCTTACTACTGCTTCACGACCGTTTACGTCTAGACTTTTGCGCTACACTAGCCTAGGGTTTTATATCCCTTTTTCCGAGTCCATTTAGGTCCATTTCGGCCACGTGACTTGATCGTAAGCCAATTCTAAGTGTGGTGTTTCGACCCGAGAGGATTTTGTTATAAGTCGTGACAACCATAACGTGTTAGTGGCATTCCTGCAATAACACAACCGCATCCTCGAGTGATATCTGAGTTGTAAGGTAACTAGTTGTGTTCGGTCCAAGTTAGTTGAAGTCATTTTATCCATAACGGCCGTGGACCGGACCGGGTGGTACTGTGACTCGATCTGCCGCTCATTTCAACAGTGATGTCTAGTATCCTAGAGGAAGCAATCTACCGAAAGAAAGTAAAACCAAAAACTGAATAAAATAGGGCTAAACAAACCCAGACATGATCGGCTGAGGTGCGTCGTCAACTAGGGTACGTCGCCATTAAGAATAGCGGTTTGAGTGATCCCGAATCCCCTAACCGGGGAGGCGATGGCTTTGTGCTTAGTGACCAGACCGTGGCCTCACCAAACTGTTGGTAGTCTCGTCGGTGTTGTGAATGTTCAACTGGCACACGAAATGTGACCCAACCACCACTGACTGCATTTGCCATATTAGACCGATTGATCGCTTACCTGGGGTTCTCGGAAAAGTGCACGTGTGAATTACCGCGTCGTTTGTGTGATCATCCAACTTCATTTGGTTCTGTTGGCAGTGATAACGATAGTCAGACATCACAAATCCGTCCACATCTTTGCGAACGGACTACGTTTCTTAGCCGTGGGGCAAACACTTCCTTTCAACGATTACCATAAGTCTAGTACGCCGTAGATGACGCAGGATAACCAAAGCAACGAATGTTTACCACGCTTTTTGATATTCCGTTTTCAGCATTACAAGCTGACTAGATGATACTACTCAAGTATGTGGAAGTGGCGAACTGGTCACAACAGAGAAGATGGGAATTTGCATGTCTAAATCTTAAATTTACACTGAAAACCCGAAGTACAAAAGGTATTGACCAGTCCATTCATTCCGGCATGCGCTGCACGGCTCCGGCAAAGGGGCTAAGCAGAACACTGTCTTTAGCATATTCGCCTTGGTCGTTTTGGTGCCGGGAACGGTCTTTACATCAGTAACCTTTACGTTATCGTGCACACCTACTGGAATGTCGTCCGTGATGAGATTGTTGAGAAAGGAATTAATCTTCAAGTTGCCCATCACTCACATTTGCTCGCAGCCTTCGCATTCAGATAGACTTCCCTGCCGGCCTCATTCGAAAGGAAGCACTAGACTCGAGTTTCGCTCTCATTAGAGCACGTCAGTAGTGCATATCCTTGCCACGGCCGGGATTTGAACTCCGGCCATTCCCATCATGAAGCAACCGTGTTAACCACTGCGCCATTGACCTCACATTAGGCACGACCGAATTATCAAATCTGTGAGGTCAATGGCGCAGTGGTTAACACGGTTGCCTCATGATGGGAATGGCCGGAGTTCAAATCCCGGCTGTGGTAAGGATATGCACCACTGACGAGCTCTAATGAGAGCGAAACTGGGGTCTAGTGCTTCTTTTCGAAAGAGGCTGGTTGCAAAGTCCATCTGAACGTAGAAGCCGCGATCAAATGAGTGATGTTCAACTTGAAAATAAACCAAATCCCCGACTACTCATCGGTAACCTAAGGAATTAATCGTTCACCGCTGGTGAACGCCACTCATAATGTACACTCAGTTTGCTTTCACAGTGATCATACATTCAGAAACTTCTGTGAAATTCTTGTGCAAAGGAGCCAGTTTCAACGATCACGATCGCCGGTTGCCTGTGAGTTTTGATACTTCGGTAGCTGTCTCAGGGCAATAACATGAGTAGCGCATCCACGACCGTGCTGAAGCCCCACCTGTTCTTCGTTGCGGACCGACACAATATGGAACTGATGAATAACTTGGACGACATAGAAATTACGTTGATGCTCCTGTAATTGTCTTGTACATTTCGAACACTAAAAAACGGGGATACGTGTTAATAAGTCCAAGTCTCGGTGCGCTCTATCAATTTATGAAACTTCAAAAGCGTTATCTGCTTTGAAATTAATTTCTTAATCATTTTGGTTTGCATCTCACGTGCGAGTCACTCTTCACGTATGGGCTCACCCGCTGAGGTTCGCAAATCTGTGTGTCAAGAACACCTGCAGTCTACGTCATCGTAATTTTCAGCGTTAAATCGTACCTGTGGGCACAGAGGCTCGGACTGCTGTCCACGAACAAGCAGAGTAGCAAATAAGACTGAACGTGTAGTGTGGAAAAATAAGAGGGGAAATAAACAAACAAGGACAATGGAGTTTCACGAAGCAGAAGAATCAACAGGTTTGCAGATACAGGCTCACCACTGGGTGCGACACAAAACTGTCGGTGTTTACAACTCAGCATGGATGGCCACGAACACTCGAAGCAAGTAGAGGGCACTCATCAAATTTGCTCAGCAAAACGGTCAAGGCATTCATAGCCCTGGACCAGGTCATCGCTCAGCCGCCTGATGGTTTCTTCCAATCATCAGCAGCCATACTGAACAAAGAGCAGATGCTTCGTCGACATACAAAATACATGGCCCAACCAGCCAGGAACGAGCATTTTCACTATCTGAGTTATCGGTCATGAACTCATGCATTGCTTAAACATGCGCCAATGGACTGTTTCGCTGCTCAGAAAGTTAGATCATTTGATACAGACTTATTGGCGGAGACGACACCCATCAAATATCGACGCACACATGTATTGTAAACTCTACCTACATTTACATANTTGTGCCGATTGAAAGTTGTCAAACAGCAACACCTTGTCGTCAGCATAATCAAGATCGGTCAGTCTCTCACCAGGTAGGAGGTCCACGCCGACATCTTGTGAGTGCCGCAGACAATCCTCGATTATTTCGTCTATAACAAAATTAAACAAAAATGGTGACAGCGGACAGCCTTGACGTACGCCGCTCATGGTGCTGAAACTGTCAGACAGCTTACCGTGAACCCTAACCTGAGCTGAGGTATGGGAATAGAGTGCCGACAGTATGTTTACGTACTTAGTCACCACACCTCTGCGTTTGAACGACTCTAAAAGTGTAGATCGATCCACTGAATCGAACGCACCTCTCGGAAAAGCTCTCAGATTGACGTCTACGCAGATTTGACCTTGACTATATAACTCTGACGGAATCATAGTGTCCCGTTTCTGAGACGTGTATCACAGCACGCTTCTGACTCGTGGGTGCAATTGCGGGATCATTTCACGTCATCCATTGGGCGAAGTGTGGGAACATTGCAGCGTCACTGTTCACCATTTATCCTCTTTCAGAACGGCGCAACGAAGTCGGAAACGTCGAGTTTGTGGCGTTGAACACTTCATGATTATTGGATAATGTTATTCTTATGAGAATGGTAATTCGTTTTGCGCTTTAGCCGTTATGCCGTGAAAAGAGGTGATCTTGGGGACACCACCACTAGTCTCTCTTTCAATCATGTACCGCCCACTTCATCCGAAAACACTGACTTGTATGACTTCTTTTAGACTTGCTGAACCCGAAGGTGCAGTAGGTGAAGCAATTTTCTTTGGTCTGATTCTGGCCGTTGTTGCGTACAGGGGCCTTTTCCACGGATTGCATTTATCTGAGCTCACAGCGGCTGCGTTGATAACGGAGCTTTTTAGCTGTGATAGGTCGAATGGTATCAATCGATTCTTTCGGGAATTGCATGATCGCTTGTAATCAGGTGTTCAGGCGTTGGTGTTATAATAAACCACGGATTTATCTGCAGTTCAGGTCGCTGTGTTTATGGAATTTCTCATTCGGCCCGAATTTCACATCCCATTGACATTCCCTTTTTGATTTTAACGGGCGCTAAGCCATACCGCGATGCTTACTGTTGTGTTGGAGAGTATCGACCCTTTGAACTAGTGTCCTGACCGAGTATTTTAAACTCCAACCATTTGTGCACGAATTACGGGATGACAAAAAAATACAGTAGAGATGACAATGCGAGCAGTCTGCCAACAACGCATGTATTCATCCGATCCTTTAACTTGACAAGAGTACCGAGAATGTGACTATATTTATGGAAAAATGCAGTGTAAATTGCCACGTGAAGGCAGGAGCAATTATTCAACTGAACATGAAATCTGTATTCCATGAATGATATAATATACGCCAAATTTGACTTTAAATTACTGTTCTTAGGGTTAGGTTTACCGTCAAACGAACACTTACCAAGTAGTTTAGGTTGCATGTCATACGAAAATTGAGTCGAGGCTTCAGCGGGAATAAACAGGAATTGACGGTAAACTTCTTGTTCCCCCGTATAATGAACCCTATGTGGACGCATTCTTGGGGTGAATTCTATCTTTTCTGTTTCCACATGAATTCAGGCGACCCGTTTGAGGCCTGTGATTTAGGGTTCCACGAAAGTCTAATGTGAATGTAGTAATGAAATTTCGCTGATCGTTTCAGAAGGATTACGCATTGAAAAGCAGTCGCTTCAATGGTTAGGTAAGTGGACTTTCGATGCTGTGTATTTTACGCAAGTGGTCGTAAGAGAGTGATCCTCAAAGGGAGCCCCGGGTACACATTTTATGGCTGTTTGGCATTGAAATCAATACCAGTTGTCTGTAATGATGATCTTTGCGTTTTTACCAATCTCCTTATTTGACCTCTTTTCCTAAACCTAACTTCCGAATACAGCTGCTGTTTCGGTTGCGACACTTCGACAGTATTCCTCTCCTACATAACTTGATGAATCACTTGACACTCACCATTTCACTGTACAAAAGCTCACAGTTAAATTCATTTCACCATTCATTGCAGATTTCGAGGTGCTGGTGGGCGTAATCAACAGCCGATTGATGGACGTGTTGCTGCAGGAGGGGACCACACCAGCTCGCAAGATGTAAGTGTACATCGAGTTCCCTTAACTCGTTTAGATAGAGTTCTCAGAAAAAATCACCGTATGACTTCACACCGCATGCCTTCATCATTCGTTAACGTGCACCTAGCTTGTGACCGAAAACAACGGTTCCTAATGGGAATGGAAAACGTACAGGTCGATATGGATCGTGAGTAATACTCACAAGTACACCTACGGTAAACAAGGTCTAACGATTATCTGTTTTGGGGCGCATAGAGTAAATTGTCTGCTGCTGCTCTACAAGGCTTCGCGTTGGTTTGAAATTCGGGAATTGTGAGCATTCGTCTGATCAGCAGACGATGTAACCCTGATTATGTGATCTTTTGGTCATCAACTGTCCTTTATTGAAGCGTTCGGCGGCTCGCGTTCGCTGAATGTCGCGCACTAGGCTGGTTTGCCAGTGCGACATTCACCGACTTTGGTACATGTCCCTTCGTTGTCGTTGCATGCATCCCCTCTGTTCTGTTGGTACACATGCTTTCTCAGCTGCAATATGGCCGATGGAATTTTCTATCCGAGGATGAAGAATAAAGTTAAACATTCCTTTCTTCCTTGGATGACCTGAAGTTGTACTAACGTTATACTGATTGTCTGTTCCTGATTAAACGTAGTAGAGTGTATCAGAGTAGCTGAGATGTGTTTTACTGCAACAGCTGGTGAGTGGCACTCGATGAAGCCGAAACGCCTCGTCCTCCATCGCAGGACATTTATTGACCACAGGTCACAAAGTCCGTACCGCACCACCTACCGTCCCGATGAGTGCTCTCGGTCCATGTCTCGAAGTGTTGTGATGCTCCGTTAGTCAGTCATAGACAACTTGCTGTGTGCACTCAAAATGAGATAACTATCAACCTTTATATGTCGTGGTTTCAGTTGTATTGACCACTCATTATCAAGCTCGATCCATGCATTTGCTATTCTACTTAAGGGCTGTTGTTTATTTTAATACAAGTCACACGCCTATAACACGTGAAAATGTATGGGGTGAATTCATGCAGTAGTTAGCGTCCTCTGACGTACTCATTTGTAAGTCTTTGTTCTTGTTCATCATTATTTTGTTACCCTCAACTCTCTGTGTGCACAAATTTGCGTTCTCCATTGTGATTAGATTTTGGCGGTTATGTGCACAACCCCTGACTTTCGTAATCAACTGTCTGGATCGATTTTTGCGTCCTAGTTACATCATCAACCTGTACGTCATTAATTATTTTGGATTGCTTTCACGTTCTGATCAATCCCCTGGTCAGCCCCTTCCGAAGGGAGCTGCCAAACTCACTCATTCTTAGCAGTGCATATCCTCGTCACATTAGACACGATCAGTCACACTTGCCAGCAAGTAATGTTCACCAGGAACAGTGAATGTGTTGTTAGTCAGGACCTAACGATTAAAAATTCCCAGTGAGGTTGAAATCAAGAATTGCCGAACTTGCTGAACAATTTGTTGCCTGTTGGTAAGTAATCAGATATTGGGATTTTATAAACTGAGCACCACTTACTACTGGTTGAAGTTTTCGCATCCAGGTACACTCTTCAACTCGTACCTTTTAAAGAGACTAGCATTTCGTTCTTATTACAGTTTTTCGATTATGCGTATGCTTTCTATCACTGGTCTAACTTTTCCTTAGGTAACCCTGTTAATCACCGCACCAATAAAAATGGCGAGATTACCGTATCTGACTGCTCATCAACAATCGCTTATTTGCAATGCTCAAGTCCGATTTACGTCAGTATGAACTGAAAAATAGCGTTCGCGATGTTTCAGTGGTATCAACGTCGACTATCAACCGTTGTCAAGTCAGAATGACCTTGACTGCTCATTTTTATTTGTCTCATATGTGTTAGAAAATCGCTTGCCGCTTGTTGGCTGCAAAGTAAACCGTACAATTTTTGGATTGGAAAGCCTCTATCACAGTCATATATTCAAACTCACTCATTTTTTTGTATCTACCCTTCTGATAAAATGTTACTCGTCAAGAAAATTCAACTTGCTAGTCAAAATAGAGACAGTTGTTGAATTGGGATGTGCAATGTGACCGTCCGCCCTCTTAATTGAACCATAACGTATAGCCACAACTGGTCTCACGAGCGTTTTCCTTTGAATACGTCCATTTCGGTCACGTGGTTCGCGACGGTATGCTTTCCTACATCCATCGCATATTGTCGGACTGCATTTCTAGTTGTTCAGGTTATAATTGAAAACTTGCCTACCAGGTGATGCACATTGTTTTAATCAGTTCGTCAGTAAACATGAGGTTTTGCAGTGAAAGCAAAAAGTGAAACTTTGCACTGTCTTTTTCGCGATAACACACCGGCCTCGGACTATCTTGATTGGAATGAAATGATCAGACCTGGCATCTTCGTATAAATGACAATGGTTCATGGCCTCCAACTGATGTGTGGTCTACTGGAAGACTTTATGGGTTTAAAAAGTGAAATGCGATTTCGGCACGTTGGTGGACATTGTAGATTGAAGTTTTTTTATGGTCACTGTATTTCGACCTATTCGTATGCTCCCCAATCCCCACCGGCTTGAACGAATCTCCTCACATGATGCAAATGTAGCTCGAAAAACATCTTGTGGCTACTTTTTATTTCCGGTAAAAAACTTCACCAGATGAAGCTGACCAGCTTAAAACGTAGGCTCGTTTTGATTGAGTGTTAAGCGTTACCAGTTGGACACCTGGACTCATGATTGATTGTCAGCAGAGTGTCCTAGTCGGAAACTGAGCGAGGTAACCGTATTCAGTTTGTCCAGCCGAGAGGAGACGGAACGGATATCCACGCGATTGCTGCGATCCGGACTTCTCAAGTCAAGTTGGAACCACAGGTTTTCCTTAACCTGTTGATCGGTACTTTCGATTGTTCATGATCGGTCTCCTTTTGAGATCCGAGGCACTCTGACCAGAGTCAGTCACCCACGGCTATGGCTGCTGCGGTCTGAGTGAGTAGTCGGCTATTGGGTTACATCGTACTCACTGGCAGACTATCTCTGTGTTCTCAGCGAATAAACCAGTGTCGTTTTGTCGAAATTCTTAATCTCCTACATACGTGAGTAAACTGATGAATATCACTACTTACAGTAGAAGGAAAAACGAATGATGCTCATTTCCGTTGGAAGAGACAACCAACATTAAGGCTGTTTCTCTAGGAGGGCGTTATTGCATGCCTGAAGTCAAAGTAGAGTACCTCAACTTTCTGGACACAAACTGTAAGGCTTCTCCGAGATGATTTCGTGTCTGATATTAGCAAGGTGATATGGTAGTAACATCGTCTGCCGCTATAATCATAGGTAGTTTTGTGTATTGCATTATATTAAAAGACGTGTTTAGCCGCTGTCCCGTTTTTACCGTCCATGCAATATGTATTTAGTAATGGGACGATAAGGCAAGCGTGAACTGCTGAGTTCAAGCCAGTCGTAATATTTAGTCGCAGTCACACCTTACTCTCTTTTCAAAGAGAGAGCAGATCGTTCATCAAGGTCAACTTTTCTCCGTCGTTGTATTCAGGAACGTCACAAGGTTGCGTTATTTCTTTTTAACAGAGGCATACGAATAGCCTAAAAGTTAGACATTACAACCAAACAGTAGCAACTTCCAATGATCCGCCTCCCTAATTGTCCTTACTTCACGGACAAATGAATCATACGACGACGGCAGTGACGTAACTGATGCACACCATTCATCGTCTCTCTTGATCTCTTCACCTTGGTCTCGTGAAACATGAAGCCCTCAATCTGAGACGAACACTACCTACTTTCCTAACCTATCAGTGCCTACTTTTGTTTGCCGTTCCTCACGCTCAAAAATGTTTCCGTCTCACGTATCAGCCAGTGCGAATTGCCAATGGTTGCTCTCTCCTTCCAGCATCTTTCCGCTGTGGCGTCCACTGTCTTGCTGTATTTCGTGGAAGCTTCAGAACGTCAACCTCATTGCTTCTTGATTTATCGACTGAAACCATCCAATTGGCGTACTACTCTAATGGATGTGCTGACAGCAAATCTCTGAAAAAGAGAAGTATTCGGCTCATTGTAGCCATGGCCACATGTATACATAACCATGAGGCACAGTGTGCGTATCATGTGTCGCGCGGGCTAGTGCTGAAATGTACGGTAACGTGGCCAATATTGCATGATGGATTTAGGTAAAGGCACCTTTGTATACAAAGCATCACGGTCGAACTGACCGTCTAAGCAAGAGAAAGAGGTAACACCACCACCATCGATTGTTTGTCGTGTTTAGATGAGAGGGATCATTTTTAGTGGCCAATTCAGTTCTACGCATTCCGCTACAATCGTCTTTTGATTGATGGTTATAACCGCGATCGGGACTGTCCGTTCCATCAAATTCAACTTGGCTACCTTCGGTTGGAGGGCATAGGGAGATTTGTGAAGCACATTTTAGACTTCCTGGATTTTTATGTTCCTGGATTGTCTGTTTTGCGCTAATCTATTTTCACTCATGGTGAGACTGGACCTTGACGTGGTGTGACGGCTTGCGCATCTCGATGACCTTTTGGGCTAAACTGGACAGAGTTACTCATACCAGGCAGGCCAACAGGTAGAGATCTGACAAACCACAGTCTCCTGGTCCTCCACGTTGGGGGTTGGAAGATGGTTGGCATCTC
>QNGE01000539.1:73293-121196 GCA_008508345.1 Paragonimus westermani | reverse complement strand
GCGGGGAAGTGAAAGCCGTAAGGAAGCTGTCTCGCTGATGACGCCTTACTCTCACTTGCAGCTCGGTTGTTTGTTTGCAGGATGTAGGCACCTTGATGCTGAATGTTTGAATATATACATAGTTATTTTCAGTAGTTTGATCCCTTCCCGTCCCCTTCTTTTTTCCTTCCCTCTCTTCCTATACAGGGTTTGCTTTTTCTTCATGGTTGTGTGGCAGTTAAGCATTAGGGTGAACCACTGATGTATTGCTGTCTATGATGATGAACGTTTAGCCTGACTGATGTTAAGGGTCAGAGTTCCAGAATAGGTTGCCGAGTTTTCAGATGAACCGATTTTGCTTAATTTTTTATATTCGATGTACGGTTGTTTTACTGTTCAAGTACTTATTCCATATTTGCCGAAAGCAGTAAGAAATTGCCCTGTGACTGCATTGGAGGTACTTTCCGTAATGCCTCGAATAAGCAGATTCATCTTCCCCATCAAAAGCTAAAATGCATCAGTCTTTCGCGCTGATGCCTAACTGCCGTGCAATCCCAAAGAAAAAGGCAAGTATTGGACAAAAAATAAGAGAAGACAGAGAGCCTAACTACTAAAAACACTTAGAGCTACAACCATCTATATTTTGTGAGCCTTGATGTCCCGGTGTGATACGGGGAATTAGGGACTTCGAATAGCCCTAGAAATTGTAATTGACTTGAAACTTCCCACGCAAGTAATAAGGAGAAGACCGGGTACTAGTGGCACTAGGCAGTTTCTATTCATAAGTTGTGAAGCCGAATTTATGGATGTACAACAGCATTAAAGAAATCACAGTCTGTCATTGGCTGATCGTATCAGCAGATGCAAAGTCACAAACTGTATGTTAATTGTTGCAATACGGAACAAACAAATTGGCGAATACCGGACGGCACAACACTGAGACCGTTTGTCCAATCCTGATGTTGTATCTTCAACGCGACATTTGGATTGGCCCCCTGTCACATCTTCTATTGTGTCGGGGTTTTGATAAGCGGTGAATCGAGTAGACTTTCATCACATTCGGAGCACAGCAATGAACCTTATATTAGGCGATTTCATTTATCTGAATTGAGTCACCATCCGTCCACCTCACATCTCTCATGTCTGACAGCCACAGTATCAGCCGATTGCTCGATGTGGCAGACGACCAGATATCACCCTCAATAACCATCCAAGTCTATGTAACGGTAAAGATAAAATAAAGGAACTCGATCGGCAATAATTAACAAACAATCTCTCCTCGAACTATTCGTTGCATGCCCGTTGGCATCACCGGATGCGGGTGGTCGATGGTCAAATATCTGAAGACGGTTCGTCTCTTCCATTCTGAGCGATCGAGTTTCGCATCCGTAAAGTAGAACATCCGTCACAGTCGCCTTACATACCCGACCCTTCAGCTGCAGAGAGATGTCTCTCTGTTTCCAGAAGTGTTCTCGGTCGATGAATACCGTCCCAGTCGCCATTTCATTCGCCACGCCTCTGTCGCTGCTGATGTAACTTTCTAGGTACACAAACCTGTCAACCATCTCTATAATCTTATTACCCGACATTGCATCTACGTAGTCACGGTGATCTTGTTGAAGTACTTTGCACTTTGAACTTGCAAAGCGCATTCGGAAATGTTTGACGGAGCGTGAAATGGCTTCTGGCATTGTCTATGCCGCGTTCGAGTTGTCAAACAACGATTTCTCCTCAGTAAAGTCAAGATAAGTCAGTCTATTACGAGGTAGGAGGTTCACGCCGGCTTCCTGTGAGTGTCACAGACAATCTTCCATTATTTCCTCAATGAACAAATTGGACAGAAGTAGTGAATGTGGACAGTCTTGACGGACGCCATTGTTTATGTTGGAACTGCCGGACAGGCAAACCCCAACATGTGTTGAGGTGTGAGAATCATGCACCCACATGTCTACATATTTTTCAGTACATCCCTGCGGCTGGGCAGGTCGAGAAGCTTAGATTGGTTGACGACGTCGAACGCACCCTCATAGTTGGCCAGCACTTTACACGGCGCTGCACCCAGACTTAAGCGAAGAGTGAAAATTTTATCAACATATCATCGTCCAGGACGACATCCTATCTGTTCTTCCCTAATGTCCACCCCCTCGACTACAGTGAGCCGGCGAGGTATAGTGGGTACCATAAACCACCCACTCCCGGTTGTGATCGAGGTCAGGCTGATTGCCCAATGGTTGTCGCAAAGAATCTCGACTTCGTTCTTAAATATGGGAACTATTATCGAGTGACGGCAATAGAGAGGAATGTTCTCCGTCATCCACACAAAATGCAGCAGCTGAGTCAACGTCTGCAGCAATTCCCCTTTACCTTTCTTATCAAAAAAGCACCGTCATGAGGTCATCTGGACCACCCGCCATATTGCATGTGAGAGTGAAAATGCAATCGCGGACTTCGGTTTTCATGAATATTCCTACACCAACTGACCAGAACAGTACACGTTTGTGGCGGTAACATAATATAGACGAGAGACCAGCCAAGTTGGCCATCGATGTGTTTCACCCAGTTGTCTAGCCATATTGTGAATAAGTGTGCTGTGACTCGCTGATAGTTTCATTGACAAACGGACGTCCTGGACCAGTAGAACGGATGAGCTTAACGAGTATGTTAGTGGACCCTGAAGCAAAATCGGTTCCAGATTCCTTAACATTCTCCGTTAGCCAAGCCTTACGGTCGATGATCAGACTACGCCTGAGCTTCCTACGGATATCTCTTCCAAACCTGCTAAAGGCGTTATCGTGAAGACCATTCTGTTCAAATCCAACGACTCCAGGGGCCTCCAATCGTCATCATCGTCATCCTGGGTTTTGAGACTTAATGTTCCGTGTGCTGTAACACTTCACGAATAACAACTCATAAATGGTTTGTGGGATTTGGGTCCAACAGCTGTTGGGACCCTTGGGGCTAGAAATGATATGCTTGCATTCTAAACCGGTTTGGTACTTGTGCTCTACCGAAGGTCTGATCAGTTTCCCAACAGTCAGCCGCTGCGATCGAGCAGGCCGTTGTCCAGCGAAATTAAACTAAGAACGAAACGACAACTTACCAACGCATGGTCTCAATCTTGGTATGTGTTCCAACCCTAAACGACAGTTTTGGATAGATCTGCGCCACCCACAACTGACAGTCTGTTTGAGTCTTTTTGAGACCAGGTCTGATTCGGAGGAGGGTGCCAAGTACAACAAAGACGCGCGCACGATGTCTAACATTATCGCCGATTAAAAATAGCACAGCTGATACAGCCGCCCACCATTACCCGGGTGATTTGAAGCCATCCCAAATCCGTCATCCAAACGAGACTCGACCTCATCAAGTCGGTCAACTCTGGCGTCCATGGTCTTGACCAAAATGACCGAATCGGAACTAGATGTCGGTCTATGAAGAGCAGACAGATCCGAGTAAAAGGCGTTCTTGACAACGAAGTGACTACAGTCAGCTAGAGCATAATCAGACACAACGGAGGGATTTCTGGAACTCTTTCGCTTACAGCTGGTCTTAATAGAACCTGCCAAGCAGACTGCACAGAGTCTGCTGCCTTACGGGAATCAAATCGACCGGTGCGGTCGTGGCCGTTGTGCTGCGGCCTGAACCCACGCCAGCTTGACCGATAGTGCCGACCATGGAGTCACCTGAAGTGTGTAACCAGTATTGGGTGAACAGTGCGGGTGCTGTCAGTCCAATAATTCGACTACTGTCCTGGATTCCAGTCTCTGAAATTCAGCAAACGTCGGCATTCGACCAGCCTAAGGTTTGTGCGAGAGTAACCTGTTGACCTATTTGTTTCAGAGTGAAAACGTTAAAGGTATCTACATTAACTTGCATCCTTGGCTTCAACAAGGGACGAGGGAAACCGGATGCTGGGTGATAGAGACGAGACCTGCC
Source organism: Paragonimus westermani (assembly GCA_008508345.1). Lineage (NCBI taxonomy): Eukaryota > Metazoa > Platyhelminthes > Trematoda > Plagiorchiida > Troglotrematidae > Paragonimus > Paragonimus westermani. Next base: position 117,281 of record QNGE01000539.1, on the reverse strand, counting down.
GGAACAGCGTTACTAATGACCAGTTATATTTGTTGTGGGACCTACAGAATAACTATTAGGAATGAGGGTCGGGAAGACCCTGGGAACTAGACTGGGTAGAACGCTTGGGGAGGCATCAACAGTAGCGTGTTTTCGCTTATCCACCCTGTTGTATGCAGCGGGTAGGACTACGCGATTTATACTGCTGGATGACCGATGCAGTATGGAGTTAACAGTGTTGTGAATATTCATGGTTATATGCGGGCTGAGCGACTTCCCAAATGCCCAGGGCGATTGGGGTTATGAAGCAAAGTTTTCAGCTGAAGAGTCTGTACGGGTCGATGCAGGTGCACCAGAACTGGCACCAATTTTCGGGGGAAAAAGTGCCGGCCTTCTTCGGACATCCAACCTGACGGACCACGAGGCTTTTCTGGTCCGGGTAATTGTCGACGTAGTCACCACACCGTCCAGTTAAGTGGAATGAGCAATCGAGATGTGCAGTCGGTTACACCGTGTTGTGTTCCAGTTCCGTTGTGAGCTTTCAAAGCACCATTTCGACTGAGACATTCCCGCTCCCGTGTGCTCGGTTGTTCTGGTGGGCTTGAAACTTTGTACCGCCTCGCATATTTGGGCGGAACAATCTCGTCACCCTCGAACACTGTTGGTGATATATCAGTGAGGGCGGCAAACGTAGTTAAAGACCTGAAACACACTGCGGTACCGCAGAACTCTGGAGAAAAGTAGCTGTATCGAGTATCACCTCGTAACGGGTATCCACAGAATTTCGCCAGACGGAATCAGTTGAAGAGGAAGCCAGACTCACATTCTACGGAACCATCAAAAAAGGATGTGCTTCACCATACATCAAATTCGTATAAGAAATGATAATAGGATTTATGCAACCACATGGTATTATGCCGGATCTAATGCTTAGAAACTGACGGGTTAAAGTGTCTTTGAAATATGTCTGCTGGGTCGGGTCATTTATGAACAACCATTTACCTCACTGCTTTTCGGAAATCCTATTTTGTTTGTATTTTGCAAATTTTGGTCGTTTGCCCTTCGCAGTTACATATCTTGTTCTCTGGACCATGTATATTTTATCATAAACTCTATCGGCCATCCATTATTACTAACTGCATGTTCCCACTATTGAAGTACGCGTATTCAGTGAACCTGGATCACACATCCTGTCACAATTCCTAAGTCTCTCATAATCTCGTGGCGGACCATGTTTCTACACATTTTTTTCTTGGACCACCTCTACAGGCTTTAGATTCCATTAACCCTCCGCTACACAGCAGAAGTAACTTACAGTGGGCTACTACTTTTTTTACTTTCGAATGTGTTATCAACGATGGTGCACGGTAAAGTTTGACAGGTTCGGCAACAATGAGGTATCCATCTGTCTTTCTATTTTCCAGGCCCGCCTTGTGGGCCAAGGACCGACGCGCATGAGTTCCGGTCGTGGTGGTGGCAGCGGTCCTCCGCCCATGAACGTGCGTGGTGGCACTGGCAGAGGTGGTCGCGCAGGAATGATGGTTGGCGGCAGTGGCCGCGGGTCTGGCCCCTTTCCACGTCGTGGTCAGTGATGTGAAAACCTTTTTTGGGGTCGTTTTTTGCCAGAATTGATCCAGTTTCTTCTCTTTTCATCTCGCGTTCGAAACCCTCATTCCTCGCCAACCTGAAGACACGGGGCCTCTTCAGACACACATTCATTTGAAGCATGAGTGTTATGCTATTCAAATTAACTGTTTACACGTTTCTCTCTTCACCTACCGGTCAACAACCAGTCGCTGTTTGTGCAACATCAGCCGTTTGCTTCACTTCTTTAACTATCTCCTATGTTTATTTTACAAACGACCACCACTGCCTCATTCTCCGCACAACTGACAGATTTTGGGGAGCCCTGTGACCTGTATGAAATTCTATGTTTTCCTTCTGCCTGCCTTCCGTTGTATCCGTTTTGCACCTCCGCCTTTCTCCTCCTGTTGCCTGTCATGTGTACCTCCAGCCAGTGTTATCGCAGTACAATGGGCTGTTTGTTTGGTATTTGACTTTCCTATCATCGGAATGGACACTGACCGGTTTGTGGATTCGCTATAGAGCTCATGAATTTGGTTTCTTTACGCACATTTTCCCGATCCTATTCTATCACTCGAATTACGCAAGTAGTTGACACTATTTTGGTGAACATGTTGTAACCATGCGTTTGATCTAAGACACATCATTGTTGGGTGTCGTTTGAAATATCAGGTGTTACATGGACATGACTGCCAGCTATCAAAACGTTGACAGAAGCATGTGAGACTGCAAGGTTTTGTGTGTTGTTTCATGTTTTAGTGTGAAGCACATGACGTCTGAATTGCACTCATTCAGCAATATTAATTCATCAGCCCTCATCACCTTTTTCCCTGAATTGATAACGACTTTGAAGGTGGTGTTCAGTGGGCCGTTGAGTTCATCCTTTCTGTACAACATCGAACCGTTACATGTCACATTTGCACTTTTCCTCATCACATAAACCACCATTTAGCTAACTTATTCTGCACTCCAGCTGCCTTTCGAGTTACGGACTGAAAGCTGTCATAGTTTGTTTTCAAAATCTGAACTGTTCTTCGTGGCACCGTTTTGTTCAGGTTGCTGAACAACCTTTTGAGATTGGGTCACATTCGGCTCGATACCGGTGTATTTCACCGCGTACATCTGGGAATCATCGGATAACTGACAATAACCAAACATCGGCTTAGGTGTACCGTATCCCTTTCACACTGAATCCAGGCCACCCCTAGCTTACTACTGCTTCACGACCGTTTACGTCTAGACTTTTGCGCTACACTAGCCTAGGGTTTTATATCCCTTTTTCCGAGTCCATTTAGGTCCATTTCGGCCACGTGACTTGATCGTAAGCCAATTCTAAGTGTGGTGTTTCGACCCGAGAGGATTTTGTTATAAGTCGTGACAACCATAACGTGTTAGTGGCATTCCTGCAATAACACAACCGCATCCTCGAGTGATATCTGAGTTGTAAGGTAACTAGTTGTGTTCGGTCCAAGTTAGTTGAAGTCATTTTATCCATAACGGCCGTGGACCGGACCGGGTGGTACTGTGACTCGATCTGCCGCTCATTTCAACAGTGATGTCTAGTATCCTAGAGGAAGCAATCTACCGAAAGAAAGTAAAACCAAAAACTGAATAAAATAGGGCTAAACAAACCCAGACATGATCGGCTGAGGTGCGTCGTCAACTAGGGTACGTCGCCATTAAGAATAGCGGTTTGAGTGATCCCGAATCCCCTAACCGGGGAGGCGATGGCTTTGTGCTTAGTGACCAGACCGTGGCCTCACCAAACTGTTGGTAGTCTCGTCGGTGTTGTGAATGTTCAACTGGCACACGAAATGTGACCCAACCACCACTGACTGCATTTGCCATATTAGACCGATTGATCGCTTACCTGGGGTTCTCGGAAAAGTGCACGTGTGAATTACCGCGTCGTTTGTGTGATCATCCAACTTCATTTGGTTCTGTTGGCAGTGATAACGATAGTCAGACATCACAAATCCGTCCACATCTTTGCGAACGGACTACGTTTCTTAGCCGTGGGGCAAACACTTCCTTTCAACGATTACCATAAGTCTAGTACGCCGTAGATGACGCAGGATAACCAAAGCAACGAATGTTTACCACGCTTTTTGATATTCCGTTTTCAGCATTACAAGCTGACTAGATGATACTACTCAAGTATGTGGAAGTGGCGAACTGGTCACAACAGAGAAGATGGGAATTTGCATGTCTAAATCTTAAATTTACACTGAAAACCCGAAGTACAAAAGGTATTGACCAGTCCATTCATTCCGGCATGCGCTGCACGGCTCCGGCAAAGGGGCTAAGCAGAACACTGTCTTTAGCATATTCGCCTTGGTCGTTTTGGTGCCGGGAACGGTCTTTACATCAGTAACCTTTACGTTATCGTGCACACCTACTGGAATGTCGTCCGTGATGAGATTGTTGAGAAAGGAATTAATCTTCAAGTTGCCCATCACTCACATTTGCTCGCAGCCTTCGCATTCAGATAGACTTCCCTGCCGGCCTCATTCGAAAGGAAGCACTAGACTCGAGTTTCGCTCTCATTAGAGCACGTCAGTAGTGCATATCCTTGCCACGGCCGGGATTTGAACTCCGGCCATTCCCATCATGAAGCAACCGTGTTAACCACTGCGCCATTGACCTCACATTAGGCACGACCGAATTATCAAATCTGTGAGGTCAATGGCGCAGTGGTTAACACGGTTGCCTCATGATGGGAATGGCCGGAGTTCAAATCCCGGCTGTGGTAAGGATATGCACCACTGACGAGCTCTAATGAGAGCGAAACTGGGGTCTAGTGCTTCTTTTCGAAAGAGGCTGGTTGCAAAGTCCATCTGAACGTAGAAGCCGCGATCAAATGAGTGATGTTCAACTTGAAAATAAACCAAATCCCCGACTACTCATCGGTAACCTAAGGAATTAATCGTTCACCGCTGGTGAACGCCACTCATAATGTACACTCAGTTTGCTTTCACAGTGATCATACATTCAGAAACTTCTGTGAAATTCTTGTGCAAAGGAGCCAGTTTCAACGATCACGATCGCCGGTTGCCTGTGAGTTTTGATACTTCGGTAGCTGTCTCAGGGCAATAACATGAGTAGCGCATCCACGACCGTGCTGAAGCCCCACCTGTTCTTCGTTGCGGACCGACACAATATGGAACTGATGAATAACTTGGACGACATAGAAATTACGTTGATGCTCCTGTAATTGTCTTGTACATTTCGAACACTAAAAAACGGGGATACGTGTTAATAAGTCCAAGTCTCGGTGCGCTCTATCAATTTATGAAACTTCAAAAGCGTTATCTGCTTTGAAATTAATTTCTTAATCATTTTGGTTTGCATCTCACGTGCGAGTCACTCTTCACGTATGGGCTCACCCGCTGAGGTTCGCAAATCTGTGTGTCAAGAACACCTGCAGTCTACGTCATCGTAATTTTCAGCGTTAAATCGTACCTGTGGGCACAGAGGCTCGGACTGCTGTCCACGAACAAGCAGAGTAGCAAATAAGACTGAACGTGTAGTGTGGAAAAATAAGAGGGGAAATAAACAAACAAGGACAATGGAGTTTCACGAAGCAGAAGAATCAACAGGTTTGCAGATACAGGCTCACCACTGGGTGCGACACAAAACTGTCGGTGTTTACAACTCAGCATGGATGGCCACGAACACTCGAAGCAAGTAGAGGGCACTCATCAAATTTGCTCAGCAAAACGGTCAAGGCATTCATAGCCCTGGACCAGGTCATCGCTCAGCCGCCTGATGGTTTCTTCCAATCATCAGCAGCCATACTGAACAAAGAGCAGATGCTTCGTCGACATACAAAATACATGGCCCAACCAGCCAGGAACGAGCATTTTCACTATCTGAGTTATCGGTCATGAACTCATGCATTGCTTAAACATGCGCCAATGGACTGTTTCGCTGCTCAGAAAGTTAGATCATTTGATACAGACTTATTGGCGGAGACGACACCCATCAAATATCGACGCACACATGTATTGTAAACTCTACCTACATTTACATACCAAGCACTCTGACGATGTTGCGGCCGATTGACACAAGGTTCGAGGTGGATAGATGATAAACTAGCATAGGGAGATGGAGTCGTTCATGAAGGGGTTGGCCACTGTAGATCTTGTTCGTCTCCACAGTTGGGGACCTCGCCGCTCACAGGGTCGGTGACTTGAGACGTTTGGTGAGATGATAGCTAATCTAAGTTATTGGCGCGAATGTCGTCATTGTTCGTCGGAGTTGTCTGTGAAGTGAGTGCATTTATTGGTGCGGGGCAGTGAAGGCCGTGAGGAAGCTGTCTTGCTGACGACGCGTTACTTTCACTTGTAGGTCGGTTGTTTGTGTGGGCACCTTGATGTTGAATGTTCGAANTGTGTGTCAAGAACACCTGCAGTCTACGTCATCGTAATTTTCAGCGTTAAATCGTACCTGTGGGCACAGAGGCTCGGACTGCTGTCCACGAACAAGCAGAGTAGCAAATAAGACTGAACGTGTAGTGTGGAAAAATAAGAGGGGAAATAAACAAACAAGGACAATGGAGTTTCACGAAGCAGAAGAATCAACAGGTTTGCAGATACAGGCTCACCACTGGGTGCGACACAAAACTGTCGGTGTTTACAACTCAGCATGGATGGCCACGAACACTCGAAGCAAGTAGAGGGCACTCATCAAATTTGCTCAGCAAAACGGTCAAGGCATTCATAGCCCTGGACCAGGTCATCGCTCAGCCGCCTGATGGTTTCTTCCAATCATCAGCAGCCATACTGAACAAAGAGCAGATGCTTCGTCGACATACAAAATACATGGCCCAACCAGCCAGGAACGAGCATTTTCACTATCTGAGTTATCGGTCATGAACTCATGCATTGCTTAAACATGCGCCAATGGACTGTTTCGCTGCTCAGAAAGTTAGATCATTTGATACAGACTTATTGGCGGAGACGACACCCATCAAATATCGACGCACACATGTATTGTAAACTCTACCTACATTTACATACCAAGCACTCTGACGATGTTGCGGCCGATTGACACAAGGTTCGAGGTGGATAGATGATAAACTAGCATAGGGAGATGGAGTCGTTCATGAAGGGGTTGGCCACTGTAGATCTTGTTCGTCTCCACAGTTGGGGACCTCGCCGCTCACAGGGTCGGTGACTTGAGACGTTTGGTGAGATGATAGCTAATCTAAGTTATTGGCGCGAATGTCGTCATTGTTCGTCGGAGTTGTCTGTGAAGTGAGTGCATTTATTGGTGCGGGGCAGTGAAGGCCGTGAGGAAGCTGTCTTGCTGACGACGCGTTACTTTCACTTGTAGGTCGGTTGTTTGTGTGGGCACCTTGATGTTGAATGTTCGAAGATAGACTGTCTTTTGTGGTGGTTAGATCCCTTCCGTTTCCCCCTTCCTTCCTCCTCTCTTCCCATACAGGGTCCGTTTTTTTCTTTCTCCTGGTTGTGTGGAAGTTAAACGTCAGTGTGAACCACTGATGTATTGCTGTCTGTGATTTGATGATGAAGAAACTCTACGTAGATTAATGGACGCACCTTGTACTTTTGGCATCTTCGTGGACGCCGTCAGCCGTACTACAGGCTGACTGAATGACACTGTCCCAGTAGGTGAATTGATCGACAACCCACATCGGCCTGCCGGCAATAACAGAGTCAGAGTCAATGCCAGTTCAATCTTGTAACCAAATTACATTTTAAAGGTTCAAAAAGTATACCATACAGACCAACCTTATCCTTCAAACCATTCAGTATGGTCTGCATGCTCTCTGCAGAAGAACTGAGCAAGGCAGCGTCCTCCACATACTCGATATCTGTCAGCTTGCTACCTGATGGACACACTGTTGCAAACCTTGGTTCGTTAGCGGTATAAGATGATTGATAGGAAATCGGATTCTCCTCCTCGATATGATTAACAGAGTAAATCCTCGTCCTGAAAATCACGTGGTGGTCCCCGTTAATTGCGCCCAAGACAAAACAAAAGACGGATACAAAAAGCAACTTTGTTCTGCTCCGACAACGTGTGCTACTAGATGAAAGTTGCATGGTGCATAGTGACCTGCCAACATTCTCGAACCAGAAGACCAGACATCCAAAAAGTAGTCAAGATCACTAAACCACCAATGAGCATAGCGGAATAGAGGCCAATCAAGTAAAAAAGTAGTGGGTGTTACCTCTCGAATGTTCACGACTACTACTACAATTGGATGAGATCGAGGAAGGAGGCGGGTTTTGACGGAAAAAATTTGGCTCCTATAATACACCTCTAGGTGCCACTTTCAGAATATTGCCTATCGCAAAATTGAAAAGGAAGGGGAAGGCTGGACACCCCTCTCGAGTGCCACTGGATGTGGAGAACGCTCGAAATAGCTGCCCATAAAATCGCCTTCTGCACTCATGGCGGGCAAGCGACGACTTCAACAAATTGTCGTACTTCACTGGAACTCATCTGCGATGGAGACATTTTCAGAGGGTGTGGTGGGCAACCGAATCAAGCCCAGCCTTTAATTTCAAGACATCAGGACCGTTGCCTGAAAAAATGAGCACCGAAGTTCCAGTGTCTGTCGCAAGGTGAAGATAGAATGGACAGACTCTCAACCAGGTCGGAAACCTGTCTGTGCTTCATTTATATGGTTCCCTGTTTTTCACCAGCCAGCACAGATTAAGACTCATTTGCGGGCCGGATACATTAGGGACAAGTCTCACACCCCTGTGGTTCTCACATGATTTCCCGGCAGCTTTTTGAAAATGGAGATAATTGCTGATATACATCAGTAATGTGAAACCTATTCAGTCCCCTATATTGTTAGGGAGGATTGTGGTCAGTTTAGCCAGCATTCTTTGACCGCCATTTTTGGAAAGTGCTGGAGAAAGGGGGTCTGGTCCTGGGGTTTTGTTGCACTCCCATAATGTAGGATCCAACGCCACTTCAGTTACCGACGAATGATAGTCGGAAATTTTACAAGTAACCACAAATCCCCTGTCATCCTCATCTGGATGAGCTGGCCCAATTCGGTTAAACCGTTTCTCAGTGCTCGGTACATTTGTCAATCATTGCGACAGACTGCGGTTTTGTCAACCATCTTTTTCTTCTATAATCTCACTGGCACCTTGTCGACGGTCAGTGCAACCACCACAAATCAGGGCAATCAATATCTGAGCATTAACTTATATGAATGCCTTCATCTCTCTGGCTCTTTCTGGGAATTATGCCTCACGGTCCTAACACGGACTCTTCATAAGTTCGCGTTTCAGTTCGCCGTGGTCTCTTTCATTTTTGCAGTCAGGGATCAGTCGACATTTATCCCCAAATTCTGTTGAATCAGCAGAAATCTACTTTCGTACCTGCAGTGTTCCTTAGGAAAGAACTGTTCATAGGAGAAACCCATAGCTGTCGTTATTTTTACAGAGTGCTTATTAAGGTTACTTTACTGTTGTGACCCGGACAGTCTAACCGTCAATGCCGTTTAGTGGGTATTTTGTGTGGCCTCGTCGCTCAGTTTCCAAATGAATACTTCATGTCTGTAAGCAGATGATCTTCGATTAGACGATAAATCAAGACGAGCACAAACAACGGCATGACCTGAGTCAACTTGGTTACTCCAAACTGAGCAGTGCCGCTGCTAACTGGTGGTGATGGGAACAATTCACGTCCATGGCTGAGTTGTACGATATGATCTCTGATTGGCGCACTCCCGTCGTTTGTGCTCAAATGCGGTACTTTATATATGGGGGCTATGAGGTGCGCATAATTACAGCAGCGATTGCCACTGCTAGTGCTTCGCGCCCGGGCATAGAACATACACCCAAGATGCTTCTCCTCTGGAGTCAGATGACCGAATTGTGCGTTCGTATCAACAGCAAGTGCAACGACGTCCGAGTGCATTGGAGAGACGTCCCTGACAGCATTTAACGTATTCCCTGTTGAAGCATTCGCATTATGATAACCATTCAACGCTCTTCTCGTCTGTGTCGATAAGCTGATGAGGTAGAAAATCTGATGACGCATGGGAGACCATTCACTGGGATCCAGTCGAGCAGCTGAGTGCAGTCCTCACCCCACCCTCATTCTGAGAATGAGCATCCCAGAGATCCCGGAAGCAAAACATCGACCAATAACATTATTTAGGGTCTGGTTAAGATAAGTGACAATGCCAACGTCGTAAGAGCACGTTTCTGAGGCACAGCATACACCCGGTCCCAGACTGGAGAAATTACTCACCGGAGCATCTTGCTGACCCACATGAAACGTGCGGACGGTAAAAGCACCAGCGTTCACCGAGTGATCTGGCTTGAGAGTGGTTAGCAGCGGGGAGGAAGAGGGTGAACATATGTGGACTTGTCTACCAAGGAAACGATAATTTGTTATACTCCCTGGTCTTTTATGTTGCAGAAATGGATTGACTAGAGGGACTCCACCCTGGATCTCTGTTGTCTGCGCGTGAAGGCCGCCTGTGTGCCCCACACTCGTGCGTTCTGATTGGTCGCGTCTTCATCGACCAACGGCTCACTTGTCCACGCACTTCAAAATGATACCAACGCCTGTAAATGCGACTATACAATGTGTACTTCCACTGAGTTACGTGTTATCCCTACCGTTGGTATTGTCCGTAAGGCTCGCTGCTGATGTAGCCCAAATACAGATTCAACAGTCTCCAACTCAAAAGTCTGTCTTGTGAGACAACGGAAGATATGGTTTTCTTGAGGGCCCACACCCAGATCTTGTGAGTCAAAAGTCCGACTCATTTATGTAATCCTGTAAGAAATTTACATCCATGTTCCTTCAGAGATGTTTGCCTGAATCAGAATTCTAGCCCGAGGTGATATTCCAAGCATTATCTTTCGTTATTTTGATGGGATATTTCAACAGGTTTCACGGGTTACAAAGTATTCTGATTGTTTGACGTTCTTGGAAAGTTGATTAGGATAACCGAGTTGTTACACCGATCTATCCCAAATGTATTTGTGCAGGAAAGCTCACGAATGTGGGTTTATAAAATGTTTACTTAAGAGAAAGAATCATGTCGACGATTCGGTTGCGGAGGAGTATTCCAATCAAGATACTCTGTGTTCGATGAGATGACTATTTCAATTTCATCAAATTGGTGATTATTAAAGCGAGGGTAAAATCTTCGTTAGAAGATGAGGGATTCGGATTGTTTCGAACTAAGCTTCGTTTATGCTTGGTCACAGCCTTCTTATTCGGATAAATTTTTCCGCTAGCGCACTTCGAAGCGAAGCACTAGACTCCAGTTTCACCCTTCTTGGAGTTCACCAGTAGAGCACATGCACGTCAGGGGGGAAATTCGCGTTCCGGCCCTGGAGCTTGTAAGACTGGAGTGTTAACCACAACGCCAGTAACCTCTCAGCAGTTATGACTGGATGAACATAACGGAACACTCAATCATGATCTTGTGTGAATAGCTTGACCGATCAGTAAGAAAGTAGAATGAAGAAAATCCATCCAATCAACCCAACCGATTACCCCGTGCTCATAATTTTTTGGTTAGATTGAAGTTACTTCTTTCATTAAACCAACAGAGCATGGTTGAAATCCTTAGCAGCAGAAATAGAATAGAACAGGAAATATCTGGCAACACAGTTACAGAGGAATTCGCCAAACTAAACGGAGTAAAACTACTCTCAGATTCAGATATGTGGGTTGAATTTTCGAAGTTTCAATGCAGCCAACTCCAACCATGAACATCACAGTTGGCCACCAAGCAAACTCAGTCTCATACACTTTCAACTGACGCTCCCCAGTCAAGCTTTCCGATATTTTGGTTGGATCATTGCTCACGTCTACCTACTGTGTTTATCTATTACCATATTTAACCGGATGACCTTGGACTTTTATCCTATGTGGTCCCACTGAAAAAAGAATGTAGGTTTTGCGTAGGAAGGCAGGCCTGGATAAACAGACCGGCTTTTAAGCTGTCGAACAAAACGTGTTGGAACAAGGCACCTATGAAAATAACTCGCTCCGCTTGCGCCCCAAAATAACCATTCCAACAGAACCCAGATCTGTGAGCGAAAGAAGCTGTTTCATAATGCTTAGATTATTTTGAATAGACTAGACTATCTTGTTCAGTCTATTTGTCGTTGACGTGGTTCATGAAACGTCATCATCCATACACTCAGCATGCATTGAACAAACAGTTCGCGTAATCTAACTGTAAAGAAGACATCGCACCGCTGTGGATTAATTTGTTTTTTCAATGCATGGAATTTAAGTTTGACAATTCCAGGGCCACAGCAGCGGAATGATCCGAGCCAGCGCCTGAAACGAATGTCAACAGATATAAGAATCAACTGTGAAAAAAGCATCGTCATTATCATAAGCAGCAATACATCAGTGGTTCATACTGACGCTTGACTTCCACACAACCAGGAGAAAGAAAAAAACAGACTCTGTATGGGAAAAGAGGAGGGAGGAAGGGGGGAAACGGAAGGGATCTAACCACCACAAAAAAAGTCTATCTTCGAACATTCAACATCAAGGTGCCCACACAAACAACCGACCTACAAGTGAAAGTAACGCGTCGTCAGCAAGACAGCTTCCTCACGGCCTTCACTGCCCCGCACCAATAAATGCACTCACTTCACAGACAACTCCGACGAACAATGACGACATTCGCGCCAATAAGTTAGATTAGCTATCATCTCACCCAACGTCTCAAGTCACCGACCCTGTGAGTGGCGAGGTCCCCAGCCGGGGAGACGAACAAGATCTACAGTGGCCAACCCCTTCGTGAACGACTCCATCTCCCTATGCCAGTTTATCATCTGTCCACCTCGAACCTTGTGTCAATCGGCCGCAGCATCGTCAAAGAGTGCTCGGTGTGGCAAACGACTGGCTGACCCAACCCCCCAAGTCTGTGCAAGTGTAAACAGTAGACGAACGAACTCGTCCGACAGTCACTATCCAATACCCGGTTCCCAACCTCCCCCTTGCTCACTCGCTGGTGCCACCCGATACGAGCGGTTGGACGCAGACATCCGTGGTCAAATACCTGAAGACGGTTCACATCCTCAGTGGTGAGCGGCCGATTTTCGCTGTCGTAAAGTGACACAACTCTCACTGTTGTCTGAAATACGCGACCCTCAAGCATCAGAGAGATACCCCTCTGTCGTCATCTGTGCTTCAGACCATCGATCACCGCCCGCAGCCTTAGAGATACGTGCTTCTATATCATTCGCCACATGTCTACCGCCGCCGCCGCCATGGCTGCAGCTTCCCAGGCACACAGACCAGTCAACAACCTCTATGGCTTCATTATCTAACCATAGATCCACGTAATCACAGCAATCTTGCAGAATCACTTTGCATTTGGAGGCTGCAAAGCGCATTCCGAAGTACTTGGCGGAACGCGAATTGGCGTCTAGCGTTGTTTTTGCTGTTTGAAAGTTGTCCAACGTCAACAACTTGTCGTCGGTATAATCAAGACCAGTCAGTCTTTCACCAGCTAGGAGGTTCACGCCGGCAACTTGTGGGTACCGCAGGCACTCCTTCATCACCTCGCCTTTGGCGAAATTGATCAACCATGGTGAGAGTGGACAGTCTTGACGTATGTCCCTCCTGGTGCTGAAACTGTCAGACAGTTCACCGTAAACCTCAATCTGAGTTGAAATGCGAAGAGAAAGTGCCGACAGTATGTCCACATATTTGATTGGTACACCCCTGCATCTATGCGACTCTAAAAGTGAAGGTCGATCAGCCGATTCGAACGCATTTTTGTAGTTGTGGGATACGGTAGTTGTTGGTCGGCGGCACACATGACACTGCTCCAGAATTTGACGAAGTGTAAAAATGTGATCTGTACATTCCTGCCCAGGGCGAAATTCTGTCTGTTCTTTGCTAATGTTTACCTCCTTAGTTGCAGTCACTCGACGAATTACGATGGATACCGGAACTCTAATAATGACTGGGGTCACACGAATTCCCCTATGGTTTTCGCATGAGCCCCTGATACCCGTCTTGAATATGGGAACTATTCTCACGTGATCTGAGCTTGGAGCTTGGATGATCTCCGTTACCTGCACATGTTGTAACTACCGAGTCAAGGCGTCCACTAACGCCTCTCCACCGTCTTCGAAAAGCGTCGGCAAGAGGTCATCTGGACCAGCACCCTATCGCGTTTAGAGCCTAGTTGCAATTGCGGACCTCAGTCTCAGTGGTTGGTTCCAAGTCTACCGACCAGGGTGATACGTTACAAGTTTGTGCCGGCAACACAGTGAAAACAGGAGGCCAGCTAAATTGACCCTCAGAGTGTTCCGCCCACCGCTTTGACCTTCTGGACTTATTGCGGATGAGTGTACCATTTGTCTCGCTGTCAGATTCACTGACAGACGGTTGCCTTGGACCAGTAGCATGGATAAGCTCAAAGAGTTTGCCGATGTGGATGACAAAATGCCTTTACGAACACAGCAGTAAGAAAACGGGCACTGGTAGATACCAACATTTCGTTTTGCCCCTTCAGTACCAAATAACAATAACCAGGACCGTGTATATGACACTAATGGAATGAGAGGATGAAGAAATAAAATGGCAAATGGGGTGAAGAACGACAGGACAGAATTATTAAGTCCATGAGGGTCTGAAGTTAACGTACAAGTGTTTTTGCACACACAATGCTGGCTGGAGACGAACAGCCGCGAACGCTTCAGTAAACCGCAGGAAACGTGGATAAGCGGGGCACATTACAATTTGAATGTTGATTGGGGATTAATCCGATGACCAGTGGCCATTTGTCTTCCGGTAGACGGGGCCGGAAGTTTGCGTGATCTCGGGACGAAGGAAGTAAACTGCGCAGTTGCATCCTGAACCCATTTGGGCAACTGTTCGTTCATCCTAGAGTTCAAACATCTATCGGTTCTGCCGATGTAACTTTCGCCGAAGCTAAACACAAATTGATAAATAGAATGAGTTGGCGCCAATAGGTTGCTCTCCCTTTAGTGAAGGTAACGATAGCTTCCGAGTTCGGTCATCGGCAACGATTTCAGCCGCATTGTACGCTCGCTTAACGGAAGCGACCAGACGGTTGGTAGTTCGAAGTGAAAAAGTGTCATCTTCGAATGGTAGTTCAATGTAGACTTTCTTCTTCCAAACCATAGAAACCTTCTGTTGCTGTAGGCTGTGTCTATTGATAAATCTCAGCGGATACCCGTTATTCTGCAAAGTGGTGGAAAGCAGTCGAATTTCATCACCTAAACATTCTGATGAACAAATGCGCCTGGCACGCAAAAACAAAGTTCCGGCCAATGCTCGCTTGATCTTCATTGGTGTAAAGCTTATGAAGTGAGTGTACTGACCAATCCAGCTGGGCTTTCGATACACACACCTTCCTACTGTGAACCATCATCCTTGCGACCGATGAGGATCTCAAAAAATGGTAGGCATCCCTTCTTTTCCAGCTCGTAAGTGACTGTCAGATCGGCAGGACACGCGTTGAACTGATTTACCATGCTGATGATAGAAAGACAAACTGCTCGACATTCCGTCACTGCCGTTCTACAAACGTTACGTGGATGATATCCCCATGTTTGCGCAACATTCGCAAACGATCGATAACATGGTAAATCTGTTTCGCATACTTACAGGTCTCAAGGTGCGGCCGGCTCTGAAGCACAGAGGAAACCAAGAAAAGGATGCAGTTTTCTGCTCTGATAGCAGACAGACACTAGGGCAACGGCACTCCTGCCCTAAGTCAGCGTTAGTGGTGTTTTTGGACCTATAGGCTGCATTCAGTTTGCTCGCTCATTATGCTCCCTTGTGGCTGCCTTCGCTTTAAAAGCGCTTCGGTTAACTGTTGGGAATATTTTATGCCCCCTCTGGGTGCAGAGTTTACATTTATGGGCAGCTAACCCGAGCGCCCTCCGAAGCTGAAGCACTGTTAGACAGAGGTATCCGATCTCTCTCTTCTTCCTTATTTAAGTGATAGATGGTATTCTAGAGGATGCACTCAGAGGTTTCGAATACCTCAGAGTAAACTGACCAATGTTAGATGTGCAGATGACTCTGCTCTGCCTAGTTTCGCCACAAAGAATATTGGGGGCATGTTGCATTTATCTTTAGTGTGTTACAACATTAGGTTAGCGGAGACTCTAACTTTGTTATTGCAGGCAGGTAGTTTGGAAATGTCGGTCACTTCATCTGCCTGTGTAATGCCATCTGGTCAGTTTGTAACGTCGCTGACGGAGTGATCATGACGATAAACAAAACACAAAGCAAATGACCTTTGGATATTCAACCGGCGCTGCTTCCACCAATCAGCTTGTCAGGTGATCTGGTTTGGTGAGCAAAGTGACACTCCGTCAGTGCACATTTGGAAAATCTTCAAAATATTGTCCGATAACCGAGGGTGCGAAAATGGACAACCTACACCCGTCGGGTCACACACTCTACATGTGCCTGCCAAGTTACGAGTTGTCCACGGCGACTGCTGACGGTTAGAAGAAACCGCAAAGCGACCAAGAATTGACCTACATACTGGCTGTAAAAATGAGGACTTCCCCATTGGGCATGGGTAGCTGGTGCCACCTGTCAGGCTAGAGGTTCCAGGATGACCCAATTTGCCTGTTAGAAAAGGCCTCGGATGCGGCAGTATGTCGCAAAAAGTGGCCAACTGGAAGTTTGATATTGACGTTTTTCATGCATCCCCATTTTTTCGTATTCTCCACTTTTGTTTATTCACTTTGTAATCATCTGTCAACAGCCGGCTTTGTTGTAGTTTCGACTCGACTGTGTGTATAAAGCAGAAGTTGATGCTCGCTAAATCTTGCGTACGGTGGATGGAGTGTGAAGTAGATGTGATTCGAACTTCTACGACTACCGGGCTACGGATGATAGGCTTCCGGTCAACAAGACTGTGCAGTTTCCTAAGGAAATGGCACTACTGAAATTACCTGTTGACAAATACGAGCCAGTCTCAGACACCCAAACTACAACCAAGCGGTGTGTAACAAGTACACTGGTCCTCAGTGAGAAGGGATCTATATTATTTTACTCACAGATTCTGAGCGGCTTTCATGTTTAAGAGTTTGATAGGCTGCTTGATGCGATAGCCAGCAAACTGAACCTTCGTGTTAACCTTGAGTGGTTTACAGGAACCAAGTTGCGTTATTCGTACCCTTACACTTATTCGACGTCAATCCTAATAGGTATTGTGTGCATATACTGAGTCTAGTTGAACGGTTACCAGTTGTAGTACAGCGGCAGCACGCTCATTTGCTTTCAGTTCGTCAGTGCACTTGTTCCGATCACTTAACTGAATAGGAGTGACGAAAATTCAACCAGCTTACCCTGAGAAGGACGACAGAACGGTTAGATTGACGTATGGTATTCCGACTGTTTTCCAGCTTGTTTGCAAATGGTGATCTGCTGAACAGTTGTTCAACGCTTTGCACAGTTGAGCCACAACACGACGGAGCGCATAGTATGACCTCTCTGTTATTCGAGTTGCGATACCTTCTTGGTAGTTGGAAAACTGAATACCATCACCAACAATCAAAGTCTAAGGGTTGTTCTAAATAAACTGAGTTTGTCACCTAGTTACGTATCATCACCAAAAACAGCAATTCATTAGTGTTTTGTGTAACCACCATAGAATCACGAAGAAATAGGAAAGCTCCGGTTGAGAAGACCCAACCACTCACATCTCAATCATCCAACAGCTATGACCAACAAAGCGAATTCGATGTTTAGGTTAATCAGCAGACTGCCCGGGCATTTTCGATAAGATTGTTTTTTGATTACAATTAGCACGTTGGTACGCTCTCATCCTGAAGAAAAATGTTGGAGATTGCAGTCCATCCCACGCGAAGAATATATTACCCGTTGAGAAGTTACAGCAGAGTCAGAAGGCTGGTTACGACACTTCGTTCTATACCCTATCCACAGAGGCGGATCAAACTGAGATGTTCATCAATTCACTAACGATGTACCCGGTACGACGTACAGTGATGTCCGTCAACTTCCTCGCAAACCAGGAAATATATTTTTGCTCAGCCTAAACAACCAACCTACAGGAAACCCGCCACAAAATCAACTGAACCGATCTAACTTTCGGTGTATGGGCGTGTCCACTCTGGAACAACCCACTAGCTCGTCATTAGAAGATAAATTCAAAATACCTTGACGCACACGTTTAGGACAAGTTTCGGCCAGCCTGATTTTCAGAAACATTGAGAGATTGGGGAGACGTCCAAATTCTTACATCTGCTGTTAGTCAATCGTTGTGTACTCCATGAAGATCGTCCAATGTGTTTGACAGAGCGTGGGCAGAATTACGTTGTTTTTCAAGACTAGTATTCTCACTACTGCGGACCATCTGACTGTTTCCGTCGAACCCGTCTACTCTCACCAACCTGTGGATTTTTTGCGAAACTGATTGTCGTATGTTGCTCCGGATTTTGATTGACCGACCATATTCTGATTGGGAATTTCTTAGTCGTTAGACATATACATCAGCGTATGTGGAACGTGTGGTTGGTTTTAATATTTATTTGGTCCAGGTATTAATCACACCCGATCACCTTTGTACGTGCTTGAACTGTCATAACTGGTGGAATTAGGAGCCAAACGAAACGTACAGGTCCCACGTGCATACGACAGCTAAGCTGTACTAAAGTATCAATTTACCGTCATCACGACAGAAGTAACGATATGAGGAACAACTGTTTTCGATCATTCTTTCTCAACTCAATATAATTACATAGGTTTCATCAAGACATTTCATGAGACAAACCACAAAAACCAAGAGGTGATTGTACATGAGTGACAGTAAAGGCAACTACTACACTCCACACAGTGATTGGCTACACCCGGACCGGAGGTTGACTGGATGTTACGTCACATGGTTGTGTTACATTCGCCTTGATAACCGGTGTACAATCAGGGGTCTGATGAGTTACACAGGCCCACGTGACTGCAATAGCTAGAAAGCATGGAGTGGTAAGAAGTGAATTTTGGAGCTAGCATAAGAGAAAAGGAGACAAGACGCCTGTATTTAAAAAAAGGGTGAACTGTGCATTCTACCAAAATACACAGCCGCACACCCCAAGCGCAGATGGCTGCTCCGAAGTGACCCAGATTTGGGACATATTCAGCTGAGGCACAACCGCCATACCACGACCGATCACTCGAACTGTTTGTCTCCCTCTCAGTCGAGGTGACGGAGTGTCTGTACCTATTGGGCTAGTACGCATTCACCAATGATCGGATGGCACGTTGATCCGAGATTGGTTCGTACAGTTGCTGGTCCATCGATTGCTTTGGATAGGAGTGCCGGTCGGACCTGGAGTTTAGGTCGTTGCGTACCTGTCGAACAGGCTTACGACATGCACTTACGTTTGGCGCAGTTTTTTAATCTAAAAAGCGTTGGTTTCGCCCGCTCGCATTACATGACTCGACTAGCCAAAACAAGCAAGCTGAAGTAACGCGGTCAGTTTGAGTGTGGAAGGCATGATCAATAAAAGGGTCTGGTCCAGTGAACATGTTCACCGGAATTAGGTTGATCTTTCTTACCGATGGCGAGGTGACGTATTACCCTCGTAGTTACAACAGAAAAGCCAGTTTTCAACAGGACTGATGTGATCGAAGTTTTGTGAGAAAAAGACAGGTACCACACTGAAAGTCATCACAGGGTAAGGGGTATAGAATAGAGAGTTCACCTACATACAGGAGTTGCGCACAAACACACAGACACAATGAAACAAAGACAGCTGAAAGACCACGTGACAATGGAATGCGCAGGCAAAATGAAAAAAACAGGGAAAATAACGAACTGGAAGGAGGGGACAGACAAGGCAACTTTGCTTAATCCTAAGCGATTCTGCTGGAAAGTTGATCGGATCCTGGACACACGAGCGCACATATACGCAAACGGCGATTGACACCACACAGTGGTTTGAGATGCGTCAGTGAACCGAGGAACAAAGGATAATGTATGGCCGAAGGTAACAGAGAAACGTGGGAGCATCAAGATAACAACTGATCAATCACAGCATATAAGGATGAGTTTATGTGTAACACAAAAGGGGAAACAGGACTAGTTTGCTTGACGGATAAAAAGTATCCGAAATGATCAACGATCCAGAACCGGCACGCGTCGAACGATGTGCTTCAGGTGGTTCATACAGAACGAGGCTGATTCATGGTTGGCTGACTTCACGGAAAGACTGATAGAACCGGTTTGATGCTACAAAACCCAATGACATAAGGATCAGCAATTGACGAGTAGGAAACCCTATATGAACACCCGATTCAATTATGTTCAATGAAACCAAACCTACCGACAGCTTGAGGAGGATGCAAACCGGATGGCCTAGTGCTGTGTGTTCCGTGTAAAACGAACACGCACGAGACTCAGCCGCTTGAACCACTGAAACAGGAAAAGCAAAAAGACATGAGATGGATCAGCTCATTTTTTTGTCTGTTTCATAGTTAAGCAGTAGAACGGCGTACAAAGCATAAGTTATATCAGATACCGCTGGGCTCGATAGGCTGTTGGTGCGAGGGGTATGTTTGTCACGAAAAACTCACCGTGAGCCGGTGCACTACTACGTACGAATAAATGCTTACGTTGTGTTCGCCACTGTCCGTTTGTGAGATTAGTCAGTTCGATGTAGTACACTTGACCTACTAATGTTCTAAATGAACTCGACATAATGTCTTTTGAGCAGTTAATCCACCTTTCCTTCATCTAATCAGTAACACATCGAGCCATGAACGTTAACAATCTACTTGTTGTAATATTTCGTCGCACCTCCTACCGTCTTTGTTCATATCACTAACTATACCCATTTTACCCCGAAAGCCGCTCTTTCGTTGTTTGTCTTTTCGCTTAGATAATTCACAGGATGAATTGAAATGACGTGGAACTGTGTGCAGTATCATGCACTGGTTGCACTGTTACAACCGGCACCTTGAGCCACTACTCACATGTTCACGCAAATATTCATCCATCAAGCTGTCAGCCACTCTCAAGAATGAGCGAAGCTGTGTGATCAACTGACATTTGGTTGACGTGAGGTCGCGGTACAAAACTCTCTCTACGACTTCTGTTTTGGCTTCTCTGTATGACAACCAAAAATTAGAACATACAATTCACACATCACTCAATTAATTGGACGTATCGGAACATTGTTCAACCGATATTGTTCCGAGAAATCATTGCAGACAACGCCAACACATTTTCGCTAGTCTCAGTTATGTGTGATCCTTTGTGAACAGGGCTCATCTTTGTCCGGTGAAACTAAGTGAGCAGAAAAAGTAACATAGAATGATGAGTAGCGGCGCACCAACATGAACTGTTATAACCAGCCCAAACATGTGTGGGAATGTCAGGGAACCCGAATTTTCCGTCCAAAACCTCCTCCTTCCTCGAGAAAACGATTTTATGCAATCGGAATGATCAACAAGGTTCTGAACAGTCGGCGCTATCTTTTCACCCATTCGGCTTTTATTCCGCTATACTCATTGGTGGTTTAGTGACCCTAACTACTACTTTTGATAACTTTTCTTCGATCTTCTGATTCGAGAATGTTTGTAGGTCGCTATGCATTACATAAATCTCCCATGATTTTCTCCTTGATGCGCACGTTTTCGGAGCGGAACGAACTTGCTTTTTGCATCTGTTTTTTTGTTTGTCTTGAGAGCAATTAACGGGAATAATCGTGTTAGTCTCGGGACCGAGATTTTCCGTTTTATTTGTTACGAGGAAAACCGATTTCTATCAGATGCATTACTACACCGTGGACGAACCAGGATATTTTTTCGATGGTTTAAGACTGAGGATAGTTAGCTTGTTCGCGATAAATGCGGTCCTTGTTAAAAACAGCACAAGCTCACTCTATTTGAAAGAGGTATTCGGGAACCAGACGGATTTCTTGTGTAGCAACCGTTTTTTTATACAATGAAGTCCTGATGTATTTTGTCACAGTTGTAAGTTAATAAAACAACAACATCTGCCTCCACTGAGGGCAGTGTGCGATTGTCAGTAAATAATCACGACAATATGAAACAGAATGTGGCTTTCAGCAAGATATGCTTTCTGGGAAGCAAAAAAAAATTCGTCCAGGATGAGAGGGGGCCTATACCTACTGGAACCTGATCGACGTGAGAACGATAAGATAAACCAGAAAGAGGATCATTTTGTTAAACCGCCGAAGTGAACACTATCTAATAGTAATTAAGGGATTGGTCTTCATATCATAAAATAAGATAAGGTAAGCAATCGCTTGCAGCATGACTGAACGAACACCCAGCCAGTCCACAATGATGACGGATCGAACTTTGGAGTACATAACGAATATATACATATATTACTAATATGTAGTGCGGTAGGTTGGATAATTTTGAAGGAAACTAACCGTGGAAAGTTAGAGCGTCTACTGGAGTCGAATCAACGAGAAAAAAAACATGTCCAGACGCAGCAATCCGCTGAGGTACGGAGCCACATCAGAAGCTTGGAAAATCTACATTTGGATCCTGTTACCCACCTGTCCCACTGTCTCATGTGGAATCCCGCAAATGACCTAGGGGATCGTCTGCCTCAGCAGGACTTAGCGCCAAAGACTTAGCGTAAAGCCTTGCATACTGTGAACCCAGGTCACACACTAGCAACTGTAGCTTCTGGCGTACGTTATTATACGAGGCCACAACATAATGTGTTAGAACGAACTTAACGTGTGAAACGAGAATATTACCGTTACTTAACGGCAGTCTAAAGGCCTTGAAGACATGACCACATCCCGTCACTGAGACCACAGCGTTTCCACAAGCTCTTACAGTTCAGAGACATCGACCATTAAAGACATACTCTCTAGACATCCCCTGCGTGAACGAATTGGATTTAACAGCCGTTTTTGAAGGGTACACCGTATATCTCCTTATTACATTTCACCTTTAGCTGAAGTGGCACAGTATATCGGCGTCGCATGGGACATAAGTTGGGAAATGCTATCTAATATTCCAACCCAACAAACTGCACTAGTGCCCACGTAATTCCTCGAATAGGTCAACTTCTCAGCAGTTTCTCATTGTAAGTAAAAGAGGACGTTAGTGCATGTCTAGCATGTGACTGATTGAGTGCCTCACATAATCATGAACGAGATAGCTACTATAATCTTACTCACCACCCAACATGAAGAACTGCTCAACAGTCGCGTTGGTGGGTTCCATGTGAGACAGTGGGACACCCGGGCAGCAGGCTTTAAACGTCGCACTACCAAACTCCTCGCTTGGCTTCGCAGCTCACCTGGTAGAGCGTTCTTCTCGTTTGCACATGCTGATTCTCCCCCTAGTTCGAATCCAGCCGAAAACCTCAAAGCTTCACAATTAGGGCTTATCTACATCTTCAACTCTGCCATGCTGCTTATAAGTAATACAGTTTAAGTGCTCAGCGGTGGCGTTGGTGAGTTCCAGCGTGAACTGCTCAAGAAATCCTGCCTGAACAGTTAACCTGCTCGATCATTCGGTGGATTCTATGTGAAATGTTGGGCTGGGTGGGTAACTGAGTCTAAACGTAACATGTTCGAGCTACCAATGAGGCTTTGCGACTCAGTTGGTTGGGCGCTCACAGCGTGTTGGCTTGCTGTTTCTGTTGCTGACTCAAACCCACCTAATTAGACAAGATCGTTTGACGCAGTCCGGTGGTCTCAGTTCGGTTATTTGCAGTTCTATTCTTGGCCTACTTTTTCGTAACTGTCAACTTGACTACTGTTTTGGAAACTTTTAACCCCACTCTTGTATGGTTTCCTCCCTGTTCAAACGCGCGACGCGTTCACTCTGTGCTCTCCGCTGGTCAATCATGTTTATCTTTGTCGATTGTCGCAATTCATCCAGTTCTGATCTCCATCTCCTCAGGTGTTCCGAATCACCACGCCTCCATCCAGGTTAGCTCACCAACGTTCTTATCCGATTTTCGTTCGATGGATATGATCATTCTGACTTTCTTTCGTATCTTTTTCAATTTCCTACACCTCTGTCAGGTGGCTTGTTTCTAGTACCGAGCGTGCTCTTCCTTAATCTGTATTGATGAGCTCAAAACCGATTTTTTCCGCTTTCCAATGTCTTTTATCGAACTTCACTGATCTGATGGTGTACAGACTAGGTGTTAAGAAACAATAATCTGCGGTGTGAATTCAAGTCGTTGTTACACGCCTAGCTTTTACATTGTTTTACACTCGTTCTCTCACGTCTGTCGTAAATAGCCCCTTTTTCTCCGTTCTTAGCTTTGTGTGCAAAAACTGCGAATCCTGATCGAGGATTCTGATCAAAATTGTGAGTTTTCGATTATGCTGCTGTTCATTTTTGACTTTTAAATTGCAATACCTTGCCGGTTATTTGTGCTCCGGTTGTAACCCTGCAACTCTCAACTCTCTCCCGGCGGCATAAATGATCTGAAACCGTCAAAATGTTTCGTTGTCTCGATAGCCACATTGTTCTGACACCGATCACCTCCAGTTCTTCTCCATCCCTTCTCTTTTCTCTATTTTATGCGATCATTACCTGTGAAACGGTAATAACTCTGTTGGATCAACACAACGGATGAACATTGACGCTTTGATTGTGCACATTCTTTGACAAAACTCATGCCATCGTGTTGATCAGTGTAGGGTTTGATACGTGTTATGTCTTTCGAGTGCGAGTTTCAATTCCCGACTATGTTTGCTCCAAGCACTTATCAGTTCCCAGTTTTTACTGATCCCAGAGTCGAAACTTTCTGTCACGTGAACATGGAAATCGTACTGAGTTCCGAAACGAAAAAGCATCTTTGATTGCGTTCCAGTGAAAAACAGTTGACATGTTGTTGGACTCGGTAATTCAATCCCGAGCCACCGATGCAGACTACAACAAAGGTGTTCTCTAGTTGTCACTTCCAACGACTTGTAAATCAGAAGCTGACGCTTAGTTATACGTTCTATGATGTTCTGCAGACACGTTAAAATTACCGAACTCGTGACCCGATGTTGAGATAATCCTCCGAACATTTCGGCGACATGCGGATCGCGGGCAGAATTCAGTACGCCAGTCACAGTGCATAAACATGCTGAGTTTCAGAATGTTAGAATCATTTACGAATTTGGTTGCCGACTAATTTGCACGGTTGTTTGTCGTGTTCGGTAAGAGCAATCGAGATGTGTGGAAGGTTAAGCATATATGTTCAAGGTTGATAACGCTCAACGTAAGCCTTTACATCAAAATCCATTGGTTGTTGCTTGCTGCTTTAAGCTATAATTAGACTGATCGATTCTCGTTACATTTCACCTTGAACTCTGTTAGTTAAGTTCTGTTTGGCCCCTGCCCCAACTTAGGACTAGTTGCCTTTGGCCAACGTTCGACATTTAATTTGGTCTGTTCATGCTGGTTCGGTTGTGCGTTGGTGTTTGGTCTAGTCGACGCATGTATCTCCTCAATTATTTCCTTCACAATAGCCCATAACACTTTCTCAATTCAATAACAAGCTGAAACGAACAAAATCTGGTTGGTGAATGACTTGCAGAAATTCTTCTTCTTGTTTCGTAATTGCTTGAGTGAGGAGTTCTGCAGTATTGACGATGAGTGTGTTTCCCGTTTGGGCCTCATGGATTGAAACCAAAGAAAAAGAAACGTGTCTCTTCATGGTACATTCGTGCTCAAATAGCCTCGATGATAAATGTCGTCGGATTTCGCCGAAGTAACGTTCATCACGATCGCTGCGTTCAGTTTAAAACATGAGGCCTTGTAATGAGATTGGATTGAGAAGGTTTGCTAACTGAAGGACTTTCAGCCAACCAGAGCAGACGTACAAACTGTTGCAAGCGGAGCAGTGGTCGGTCGACGATAAATAATAAAAAACGATTATCAGCTTTTACATCAAATTTGCTAGAGAGGCGATGATTAAAACAAGTTGCCTGAACACGCATCGCACCTGAACAACGCAACTGAGCAAATCAAGACCGTGAAGCGTTACAACAAATGGGACAATCAAAACGCAACTTGTCTGTCACAACCAGACCGGACCTTGGAGCGGTGTGACCGCTTGCGCATCTAGATGGCCTATAAGACTAAGCTGGACGGTGTGGCCACCATACAAAGTCATTCAAATCAGACAGGTCAACAGTTAGAGATCTGACAAACCCTGGTCATCTAGGTCGGGTGCAAGAAGAAGGTTGAAATCTTTTCCCGGAAAAAGTATCAGTGTTGGTAGACTGCCACCCACCCCCTGCTTTACCGTAAAAGCTTTTGAGCCAAAGGCTTTGGTTGAGAGCCCTAATCGTTTCTGTGTCTAGGTCTGGGCGTCCCGGCAGCATCTCAGCCCACACACAACCATGAATACTCACATACTGTTAATTCCATACTGCATCGGCTGTCTCGCAGTGTAAAACATATCACCATATATCTGCTGCACACATAAGAGTGAATAGACAAAAACATGTTACTGCTGACCCCACCCCCACTGTCCTGTCAAATTTGGCACTCAGGCCTCTTCCGATCCCACAGTAGATATAAATAATCACAGTAACACTGTGTCGGTAAGTCCCATCTCTTACAACTTAACCTCAGACCTCCTTTAACACTTGTTTAGACCAAGAATGCGAGTTAATAAAAGTGCTTTCGATGTTCGCACTCTAAAAAAGATAGGTCAGCAGGCCACTCTCACACGAACGCTGGACTCGTTATATGTCTGTTGTGTTTCACAGACTACAATCCACAACAGTAGTCACCGTATGGAACTAACAGCACCTACACTGTCTATTCGATACTGGTTATATACTTCGGATGACTCCACGGCTGCCGCTACTCGCCCAGCTGGAATAAATCTAGTCCTCAGCAAGACGGTCGCAGTCGCATTATTAGGTTGGATTCCCGTTAACGGTAGACCGTGTGATCCACTTGAAAGGTGCTGTTAAGGCCAGCTCTGGGCGCAAAACATTCAGAAACCTTCATCGTCTGTTTATGCTCCAAATAACTGTAGTGACGCCGTCGTCAAGGACGTCTCTGATTCGGATCTGGCCGCTCTCCTTCGACACGTGGATATGAACGCCCAGGTCGGTCGCTCCAGTGAGGCTGAGTTTCGTTTAGGTGACAGGTTTAGGATAGCATCAAATTGTTCAAATAATGGCGAGTGGTTGTTGCAGTTGTGCGCTTAGCACAAGCTATTTTCAGCCAGTACTAGCGTAAGACATCGTGCACGTCATTGATACACTTGGTGTCCACCTTCTCCGAAGGCCTCAGATAGACCACATAACTGAAAGTTATAGGTGGTGTGGTTCGAATCAGGATTGTCAGCCTTACTGGAGCAAGTACTTAGGTTCACGTCATACATTGGTACGTTGCCGTTTCGTTCTTACCTTTGTTGGGCAACGAACCCACCAACAGCAACGAATAGCTGTTGTGAAACTCGCTTTACCGTCAATAAAGCATAAATGCCAAGCCAGCTTAGAAAACTGTCCATATAGTTCTCATTCCGAAGAGCCTGGCTGCTGCTGGACCCAAATCTCACAAGCCGATCGAGAAGCAGGTACTGTAGTATGGAGTATTGGGGTACGAGCTGAAAAAGCATTGGATCTCGTAAAAATCCTTGGAGTTATCTGAAACTGGACGGAACATTTCTCCGAGTAGTACACACAAGCCGAGGAGAGGTATCCGTAGGAAACTGAAACGGAGCCTAAAGGCTGGTCGTGAGGCTAGGTTAATGGGTATGGCTGAGGGAATAGGGATCACCTTTGCTTCGGAGAACATCCATTAATTCTTAGGCTTATGCGTGCCACTGGTCCAAGGCAACCGTCTGTCAGTGAATCTGACAGCGAGACAAATGGTACACTCATCCGCAATAAGTCCAGAAGGTCAAAGCGGTGGGCAGAACACTCTGAGGGTCAATTTAGCTGGCCTCCTGTTTTCACTGTGTTGCCGGCACAAACTTGTAACGTATCACCCTGGTCGGTAGACTTGGAACCAACCACTGAGACTGAGGTCCGCAATTGCAACTAGGCTCTAAACGCGATAGGGTGCTGGTCCAGATGACCTCTTGCCGACGCTTTTCGAAGACGGTGGAGAGGCGTTAGTGGACGCCTTGACTCGGTAGTTACAACATGTGCAGGTAACGGAGATCATCCAAGCTCCAAGCTCAGATCACGTGAGAATAGTTCCCATATTCAAGACGGGTATCAGGGGCTCATGCGAAAACCATAGGGGAATTCGTGTGACCCCAGTCATTATTAGAGTTCCGGTATCCATCGTAATTCGTCGAGTGACTGCAACTAAGGAGGTAAACATTAGCAAAGAACAGACAGAATTTCGCCCTGGGCAGGAATGTACAGATCACATTTTTACACTTCGTCAAATTCTGGAGCAGTGTCATGTGTGCCGCCGACCAACAACTACCGTATCCCACAACTACAAAAATGCGTTCGAATCGGCTGATCGACCTTCACTTTTAGAGTCGCATAGATGCAGGGGTGTACCAATCAAATATGTGGACATACTGTCGGCACTTTCTCTTCGCATTTCAACTCAGATTGAGGTTTACGGTGAACTGTCTGACAGTTTCAGCACCAGGAGGGACATACGTCAAGACTGTCCACTCTCACCATGGTTGATCAATTTCGCCAAAGGCGAGGTGATGAAGGAGTGCCTGCGGTACCCACAAGTTGCCGGCGTGAACCTCCTAGCTGGTGAAAGACTGACTGGTCTTGATTATACCGACGATAAGTTGTTGACGTTGGACAACTTTCAAACAGCAAAAACAACGCTAGACGCCAATTCGCGTTCCGCCAAGTACTTCGGAATGCGCTTTGCAGCCTCCAAATGCAAAGTGATTCTGCAAGATTGCTGTGATTACGTGGATCTATGGTTAGATAATGAAGCCATAGAGGTTGTTGACTGGTCTGTGTGCCTGGGAAGCTGCAGCCATGGCGGCGGCGGCGGTAGACATGTGGCGAATGATATAGAAGCACGTATCTCTAAGGCTGCGGGCGGTGATCGATGGTCTGAAGCACAGATGACGACAGAGGGGTATCTCTCTGATGCTTGAGGGTCGCGTATTTCAGACAACAGTGAGAGTTGTGTCACTTTACGACAGCGAAAATCGGCCGCTCACCACTGAGGATGTGAACCGTCTTCAGGTATTTGACCACGGATGTCTGCGTCCAACCGCTCGTATCGGGTGGCACCAGCGAGTGAGCAAGGGGGAGGTTGGGAACCGGGTATTGGATAGTGACTGTCGGACGAGTTCGTTCGTCTACTGTTTACACTTGCACAGACTTGGGGGGTTGGGTCAGCCAGTCGTTTGCCACACCGAGCACTCTTTGACGATGCTGCGGCCGATTGACACAAGGTTCGAGGTGGACAGATGATAAACTGGCATAGGGAGATGGAGTCGTTCACGAAGGGGTTGGCCACTGTAGATCTTGTTCGTCTCCCCGGCTGGGGACCTCGCCACTCACAGGGTCGGTGACTTGAGACGTTTGGTGAGATGATAGCTAATCTAACTTATTGGCGCGAATGTCGTCATTGTTCGTCGGAGTTGTCTGTGAAGTGAGTGCATTTATTGGTGCGGGGCAGTGAAGGCCGTGAGGAAGCTGTCTTGCTGACGACGCGTTACTTTCACTTGTAGGTCGGTTGTTTGTTTGGGAGGTGTGATCACTTTGACGTTGAATGTCCGAACATAGACTTTGTCTTTTTTTCTACTGGTTAGGTCCCCTCCCGTTCCCTTCTTGCTTTGTTTTCTCTTCCCATACAGAGTCTGTTTTGTTCTTTCTCCTGGTTGTGTGGCTGTAAACATCAGTGTGAACCATTGGTGTGATGATGACGGTGATTATGAGGAACAGTTGATGTTTTTTCTCAACACGACGGGTACTGTCTTTCTAATAAACTGAGATTTTTCAGTACAACTAAGATCAGTGTTGTTCTAAGTACTTTTGACACGGCAGACAAATACGCGGCAAGTCTCTTTTTAGCAGTTTTGAGTTTAATCCAACAAGACGGTTGAACTGTTTGCTTTCCTGAAAGAGTAGATCGATTTAGCTCTC
The DNA here is from genome assembly GCA_008508345.1 of Paragonimus westermani. Taxonomy (NCBI): domain Eukaryota; kingdom Metazoa; phylum Platyhelminthes; class Trematoda; order Plagiorchiida; family Troglotrematidae; genus Paragonimus; species Paragonimus westermani. The sequence goes on along the minus strand of QNGE01000539.1, from coordinate 87,678 downwards.
TGAAAACGCTTTGCATAAGATAACAGAAGTGTTCCTCTCGAAGGGGATCTTGAATGTAGACAAATGACGTGCATTGCAAGTGCTTTTACGAATGGGAATGTTTTCTTACGTGAGGGGAAATGTCGGATAGAAATAGACGTTTATTGCATGTGATAGTAAAATCATTTCGAGAATTGACCGCCATTAGAAGTACGGATCGGTACTTCAGATCAGCATGAATGGTGTACAACAAGAATCTGATGATACAAGACTAACTCAAATCTGCTTTTGTGGTGTGTATGGACAAACTACGGGAGCCTGTCAAAATAGTACCTCGAAATTAGACTATTCAGTTCAACACGAATTTGTAAACATGGAGTTGATTTAATTCAAAAGGATTTGTAATCCGTTTTGATCTAGCTTTCCTGTTCGAACAACCTAAACTTGAATACAGCAAATGGAAAGGCATTAGTACAAGTGAATGTATACAGGTATAATCACTTGTACACCAGTGTATTTGAAGTTATTTGCAACTGAGGCGACGTGCATACTACAATTGGGAAACAGCAGGCACACAAAACAACGCAACAGACAAATGGACAAACAGGTAGGTATCACTGACCAATACATGGAACTTGTTCCACCAAGGTGGTTGTGAGGAGGTCAAACGCGTTTGTCACCATGACCGGATCGACGGCCGAACCCATTGCTCCGATGAAAACGGTCGCAGGGCAGCGGATTTTCGTACTTTGGGAATAAGGAAGGTTACCAGTAGAAAGTAGCTCGGTAAATCGGTCCACGGAGATACTGGATCTCTTGAAAAGCTCGCTGCCTGCAGAGCTTCGTGACGGACCGTTTGACACAGAACTACGAATTTTGGGCCGAGGCGCTCCAACCTGTGTGGGTAACAGTGTGCAGCAGGTTAATGAACCAGAAATAAGCATTTTGCGCACGTTATGATCAACAAAATCAATCCAAAAGTGGTTAAGAAGCTCGAATGTTGTTGAATGACATTTTCTTAAAATTCCACACGGAAATCATGAGGACAGGTCCATTCTTCATCCAGCTAAACGCCTTCACAGGGTCAAAGTAGGCTCGTGATGTGTAAGACACAAAATATTTGATGAACTTCATATTGTTGTATAACAGGCAGCTTCGTTTGTGAGTTTTGTAGTGCGTACATTCGTGAACTAAGGGGCAGGTCTCAACGCCAGAAAGACGATGGGTTGGAAGGGATAGAGTTTACACACTATGGGGGACGCGCCACCACGGTAAACGACAACGTACTGCTGTCCAATGTGCATATGAATACACGCGTTCGTGATCGTATGTACTAAGAGAACTTGCACGGGGTTTCATGAGATAAAGAAATTCACAGGCAAAGCGTCTTTTCTGGTCATAGCAATATGAAACGGGCCACTTGGCGTGCCGTGGATCTGAAAGATGAGGGGCTGTAGACATCAGCTCGGATGCAAAGTAATTTTCACTTTACCCAAAAATCACGTGATGACAGAATATTCGTTATCCGTTTGCACCTACACGGAAGAATGTCTGAGTAATTATGATAAACTGTCAAACGATTTATATACCCAATCTGTAGATGATCTTGAGGCAACGACTGATTCCAAGTTAAAGTCGTTGCGGGCTCAAAGCATGTATGTCAAATGAACCAGATACATGAATGTACAGTTCTGGATGCTTGCGACTAAGGCTGCGAAATAGCCAGAAAATTTGCCATCAAACGTGTGTCCTTTTGACCATCCGTAAGAATGTTGTGTAAAATTAACATATATAAAGCCATATGAGCGACAAACCTGTCACAACATAAGAAGAAAAAGACGTTCTGTGGCATAAAAAAACGAAAAAGATGAATTGGAAGAAGAAAGAGGATGTTGAACGACTTTGACCGCGAAAATGGCAGCGACTCACCGGCAGTAGACGAAAGATATCGTGCCACTACTGGCAAGCCTCTCTTTGGTAAACTGAGCAGATGTGCCGTATTACCAAACACGCCTTAGCTAAACCCACGTGGAATATTCGAATAAATCAAATCAAGATGATGTGGTTCAGTTGAGTGTACACTCTACCAGAAGAAACTCGATTGCCAATATGACGATAACCAGAAAGAAAAATCCCTATACGTGTATTCCCCAGATTACATCTGAGGTCATCAGTATAGACAAATCAACAGAAATTATTTCATTATATAGTTTTACGTAGAAACGGAGTAGGAAGTAGCCAGCGTAGACAAGGCAGAAACGGAAAATTGTAGTTGGTCGTCAAAGAGGTGCATGTCGGTGTCAGGAAGGAAACCTGTTAATCCACAAGAACATATGACGAAAGGATCCTATCACTTTCTTGAACTGTGAGGATGATGACTGACACGTTCACTAGGTAACCGTTACTGTTCAATCAATGTAAACTAACCAACAAGATAATGGAAGTGCTAGCCACGCGGTTAGTAGAACAAGAATCGTGTTGTCCATCGAGCTAACATAAGCATGAGTTACAGGACTGCTAAAAATAACAGTTGTTCGGTGTGCGATCACGTTCTCAGATGATGTCCCTCCAACAACATAAAACCTTTGCGCTTTCCATCGATAGATAACATAGGGACTCAACGCTCTTTAATTCAAACCGTTAGATTTTAAAAAAGCCAATAGTAGCATGTAAGATGTCTTGCGCNAATGGAAGTGCTAGCCACGCGGTTAGTAGAACAAGAATCGTGTTGTCCATCGAGCTAACATAAGCATGAGTTACAGGACTGCTAAAAATAACAGTTGTTTGGTGTGCGATCACGTTCTCAGATGATGTCCCTCCAGCACAATAAAAGCTTTGCGCTTCCCATCGATAGATAGCATAGGGACTCAACGCTCTTTAATTCAAACCGTTAGGTATTTGCGTTGCTTCGCGTATCACTAACAAGCTAGGATGAATACTTTGTCTTCATTTCTATTCTTTCATATAGTTGTGGTTTTATAGCCATTCATCGATAAAATGGACAGTAGCTGTAATTCATTTCCATAGTGGTTCGGCTCGCTATCAATTCACTCCTTTTGCTGCTTTTGCTGGTAAAGAACTGGAATAGATACTATACAACAAGGATCCAGTGAGTGCTACCAGAATCGAATTTACGATTGTCATTCTGTTCAACTGGCGAACGGATGGGATTAGACAGTCTGTTTCACTTTGTATTTCAAATTCATTCTGACTGTTTCATTTTCAATGTATCACTTTGTAACACTGCTTACTGTGACTTCGAATAGCCCTAGAAATTGTGCTCGGATTGAAACCTCCGTGCGAGTAATAAGGAGAAGATCTCGTACTGGTTGCAGTAATCAGTTCCTATTCATAGGACAAGAAGCCTCATTTATAGATGTAAAACAGTACTGAAGAAATCACAGTTTGTCATTAGCTGATCATACTGACACCTACAAAATTAAGCTGCAGGTTGAGCGGTACAATACGGAACAAATAACTGGAAGTGTAACAGAGGCTTTTCGTCCAATCTTACTGTGGTATCTTAACGTGACGTTTGGATCGGCCCTTTGTTAGATATTCCTTTGTATCAGGTTTTCGATAAGTGGTGAATCGAGTGGATTTTCATAAAACACTTGCAACAATATTCGAAAATTCGAAACGGAAATCAATGAAAATTATGCGTTTATCAGCAAGTTCTTAGTAAACACCGATACATAAGTAAGGCAGTGAACAAAAAAGCTTTTCTTAGACGAATAGAAAGTTGGCAGTGAAGTAATGGTCTATAAGAGGTCAGAAATGCGTGCTAGTGACCTTCGATTATCGTCAGAAAAGTGAGAATAAAAACAAGTAGAAAATGGACGCTCTTTAAAAGCAATAAATCCCTCAGCTCTTCTTATGTTCAGAGGCACATGTACAACTCAATATTGTGAGCGATGATACTGAAAGGGTGCGAACTGTAGCCGTTCCAGATAAAGACACCTGTCAAACAGAGCTGACGGATACTCACCGACCGTTCATCATTTGAAGGATCCGGGGAAGTAGCAACTGCCGAACCGTATTCAGTTCCTCGATTGGGTGATTTGTTATTGTTGGACAGTACAGCGTATTCCTTCTCGTGACTTTCACATGATGGATCCCAACCAGGTTGTCGTTCAGTACTTACGAAATTAGTGCCTGATAGCAGTGGATTGTTACTCAACTGTCTGGACTGGAATACAAGACATTAGTGGAAAGTTCAATAATAAGAGATAACTGAAGTTGAGCACCAATGTAGTTTTATTTAAAAAGATCCGAAAGCATCAGAGCAGGAAAACAGTGGAAACGGATTGCTGATCAGTGTACACTGAAGGGAATTTGTCGTATATCTCACAAGGCATCCACGTACCTAGATTCGGAATTCGACACGATCACTAGATGACCGCTAACAGGAACACATTCAATCATTTTCTCCAAACCTTTCGAAGACGCTTGGGTTTTCCAGCGTTCCAGTTAGACGGAACAGGCTTTACTCGCCATGGGGTGAGTATCTACACTCACACACGAACGGATCAGATACGTATAATGAACACTCTCTAACAGAAACGGACAAAGACGTTGCAGGGTTGGCGCGGACCAGATATTGAAAGTACACGGTTCTTGCTCATGATATGCCTCGATGATTTTTGCTGAATGTCAATAGTTGTTCGACTAATCGGGCTTCGCACTAGCTCCAATGCGACTTCAGTTAAGTGAACACCATATCTCAAACAATGTGTACAGTTGAGTGACAGAAGTAACGACACGATCAGTATGAATTCACTTCGTGCATGTGCATAGTGACATGGAGTTGATTCACGTTTGGCGAAAAGCAGTGTCTTGGTGCATCGGGTTGAACAGCTTCACGATCTGATTTCGTTCCAATCGCTGCTTCCAAACTATCAACTTCATCTGCAATAGTGTGTGCAATTCTGCAGAGTGAAAAATCAATAGGATCATGAAATGCTACGCGGGAATGAGATCCGGTGATCTAGTAAGCCGAGATGAAGAAGTCAATAACGTGAGACCACTTGAACTTGCACAGATTGCTGCACTAGGCGTACTACGTTGGTTCTGACAAGACAACTGTGAAAGTAAGCGCGTACGCAATAAACTCTTGTAATGGGCATGAAAAATCGGCTCATTGATGCTGTTTGGTCAGTACTGCTGACCGGACAGCACCCACGTATGGATTGAAACCTGAAATGATGGAAAGTTCATGCTACCGCTGAATTACTGAACATAAAGTGTCCATGTGCTTAAGTCTTGATTCAGCTTCCCGATGTTAAGCCGTGACTCATCAATACGATTCCCATAAACAAGTTGATCATCAAAAATGTTATCGCGTATGTCGGCCAACACGACAGGCCCGATAAAATAACATCGAGTCAGGTGAGCTAACGAGGTATTGTGACTGGATAAATGACCCATAATCAACCTGGATCATGTAAGCGAAGCAACTAATAGTAAAAAACTCGTTTTGTAGAAAAAGATATTCATCCCGTGCGAACAAGTAGAAGGATAGTGAATCTGAGAGAGAACAACTCAATTCAAACGAACGGCTGATCCGTGCAGGGTGTGGACATCGCAAACCATCCTGGGTTGTTAGCATAATACAGGTGTATCTGCGGTACACGGCTCGAAGAAATTCGTATTAAAAGTAGCAAAACAGTTCGATGACAAATACGAGGGTTTAACGTCGAACAGGTCATGAAACATAGATTACGTGTATTGATGAGTTGTGCCAATTATAATGATCATTCCGTTAGCCGAAATCAAAGCAACTCAAAATGACCAGAACAAATTGTGGAATGGGAACCATCCAGCTGACCTGGCGTTACATTCAATTGCTGTCTTGAAATCATTCTGTTCACATTCATCAAAACAGTAGAAACAACCTCACTCACTCACTCACTGGTGTATGCATGCATAACAATGGTGGTGATATTCTGACTTGTCACTACGCGTTGCTAATGAATTATGTGACACGAATTGAAGAGAACAGCTCAAGCGCTGAACCAAGCAGTAAACATTATCGTCGGGAAGACTGGAAACTGACAGTGGTAAACATAAGCACATGCATTTCTCGCTTGAAATACGACAACGAAGAAGCTTGCATCGTACGCCTGTCAATGGATGCGTAAACGTGTACTCACGACCGCTGTGTGGTTTCACGACCCATATTGTAATGTGTTTGACAGTAAACAACTTTCAGGTGGAGAGTCTTTTGTGGTCATACAATTCCAAGGCACCTCCAATAGTAATAGTGTGTGATAGAGGTCCAAACCAAACTAAACGAAAGGGCTGGTAGCGCGGACTGGTATCACCGAATGACGCATCGGGCATCACCTACCACCAAAAATTCGGTAAAAACTGGACGCAGAGCTCAGACAAAAGCGTCTATCCACTACACCCACATGACAGCGAGGTGCACCATACAAACATAAATATCTGGCCAAACCAGACTGATGCCGTGACCAGTGAGGAAAACTCAGGAGTGTTGATAAGAATCAATCACGTGAGGAGTCGACAATAATGTGGGTACAATCACGTCATTGATTTCAACGGATGGAGTTTGCACTCGGTGGTGAATGCGAGCCAAACAATTCACCAGGCGATACTGACCGAGTGTGCTCCACAACGTAACCGGCATCCTGTCGGCCCATGGTCACGTGCCATTTTACTATAGCGACGGTGATCTGAATCAAAAACGCCCAGTGCAGTGAACGCATAACTGACAATCTGAGTATGTGGTCCAACTATTGAAGATTGTACATTTTTATGGTTCTTAGCTGTTGCGCTCCATCCTTCTTACAAAACGAACAAGATCAGCCATTTGTGGTTACCTACCAACTAGTAAACGTCCACTACAGCAACAGCAGAAGCTCATGGAAATTTAGGCGAGCAGTAATTCCAGACCATCGGTGAAGAGCAGTTTCGAACTAATCACGCAGCAGCAGCACCATAAACGCGGTGGAATCAAGTCCACCATCGGTGATTAAGTGTCAGTCGGTGTGATCAATAGTTGGGTGTAGTCAAACCACTGTAACCGCCTCACAACGAAGTGTCCGAAGATATAAGTGGATGAACAAGTTGGTCTTGCTACGTTCCATTGGTGACAATCCAGGAAAAGAATCTTTCGCAATAAATCTTCAAGTACCAGATGTGCTGCACAAACTTGAAAAGTACAAATCACTAATATTTACTGATAGCGTTACGGTTACACGTTACATGTGCACATAACCAGACGGATGAAATCTCCGTGGTAACAAAAAAGATAGGATGAGGGTTACATGTACAAAATTACTGTCAGCCCTCAATATCCAAGGTTAGAATGTCAGTACGTAGTTGACAACATGCTAACGTAACATATCAACAAATAACAAACGCGGATAGGGCGAAAACCACGAGACGGCCGTCTTACTGCGTTCAATATTCCGTTCCATAGGTGATCCATACTTTAAAGACAACTCCATCGAATACTGGTAGCAGACAGACTGCTGAATTGGGGTAGCTAACCTCTTCTGTAACATTTCGAGCCAAAAGCTAGGTGATACATGAGGTCCCCTTTCTTGGAGGTTAACACAAACTACAACTGGTATCTTGATAAGAGTCGCGGTATCAAGTCATTCGTTCGCTGCCTTGATAAAGGGTGAGTGGTGCGGAGAAACCAAGTTGATGTTATTACCAGGGGGCTCTAGACTGTGAGACATCATTGCCCTGCGATATTTGGCAGAAATCCGAAATGAAGCCCTCAAGGTCAACAAATGCAAAAGAGCATGCAAGAGAGTTGCAGTGGAGCCGAACACGCTCTAGTGGTAAACAAACATAAATTAAGTTAGCGAAACAAAAACAGAGCTGCATACTTTGATGTTTTGCTTTGACCGCTTCTGCTTAGTGCCAGGTCGTTTCGTATCTGCCATGTTCCCCTTTGAGTACTTTTCTAGGTCAATCAGACCATCCAACGCGATGTTCAGTCGGCGATGTGGATCATTCGGGTCTTCCGAATCGTCAGGAGAGTCTTCCACTATGGTCACGCCCTTTGGAATGTTGCACAAAGATGGAATAGAGAAACATGGTCGCGAATAACAGCGGGAGATATCGTACCACTTAGACAATGGAATCAATCACCTTATGAAGGGCCTGAGCTCGAAGTTAATGAATCCAGGCGTCAGGGTTTCTGGCTGTTTCAATTTTTGGTTTTAGAATCATTTTTGGGCGAAAGTTTTCTATTAAGAACAATGCCAAGCATTTTCATCTAACAAACTGATTCATTTTTTGAAGATTTCAGCTTGCTGGAGCAGTTGTTTTAGTCTAAAGGAGTAATAAACGCAAAACGAGTGGAACTTCCATACTCTGCCAACAACTCAATTCTACAATTCAGCTACAAAAAGCTATTACACAGACAAGGACGAGAATAAAAATATTGAATGCGTGGAGAAATGATTCATGTTTTTGATTTTGTCTTTCATGATAAAATTTTTGATTATTAGTACAGGGGTCAGAGGGTACCAGTTCGAAATGCACTGGTACCTCTAGACAAACTATCACACGGCTGTTAATGCAGTCATGCTAAACATATGTATACATGCATTCAATAGTTCCAGCCTGGTGCTATGGATACACTAGAACGATGGAGGCTGTGGTTAACTCAGACAACAGCATGGAGTGATAAATTATCAACAGGTACCTGGGAATAAGCGAACAAAAACGAGCTCCAATTGGTCTCAGTATCATGTTTGAGAGCCTATACAGCGTCTGCACATTTCATAGACAAGTATATGCATCAAGCAGATGGCAATATTGCAACCGAGGAGGACTCGATAACAGATTTTAAAGAATGACCTCATTGTATGTTACACCAGGAAACATTCTATGCTGACACACCCGATCATATGTGGGTTGTGAACCGGCGGGCTATCCAAAATAATCGAGGTAAACGAAGTTTGTACCTATAACCGACTGAGACAGTGAACGTCAGCATTGTTGTGTCGGTAACCACCAGCGATTTGAACGAGTATTCCAGCTAAACATTCTAAACCTCAACTGAGTGTGAACGGGTCAAGAAGTACAATAACACATATCCAGACAGCGATAACGAACTAATAATAACGTCATTATTCACCTGAACCCAACAAGGTCAGCAAAATGCTATCCAATCTACACATGACTGTGCCCTTGGTTGTCATGTGGAAACGGAAAAAAAGGTAATCAAATAAGCACGAAATCGGTGTTTCGTGAACAGCCGTAATATATTCCGGATTCGTGCTCTCAAAGGTAAATTTGCTCTTATCCAAACATGAGCGACTCATGAGTCCCTGAAGGGGCAATCAAGCGGCACAATCACATGACCGCTGAGATGGCTAAACATGTTGAGAAGAAAACACCATGTAGCAGCCAATGAGGATAGAACACTTCTAAGTCTGTACGTCATATCAGCATGAAAACAGTATCATTGGTTGTTAAACTAATATGCTTGATCGACGAATAATTTCATAAGCCAATTTTTGCAGGCTAACGCTTCACGAGAGGTCCATTTTCACAAACAAACAAACAAACATGAGAAAAAGCAACGTTCAATGTAATTTAAACAACAGAAATAAAATCATTCGATATGTGCCTGATACAACTGGAAGTTCTTCGGAGATGAAATGTCTATGTAAGAACCATACAAGAAGATAATTGCGACAGTGTTCGTGGGCGAAAACGTTAAGTTTCGTTAACAAGTATCATGTGAAGTGAATGGAGACCTTTGTTTAGTGGATATCTCATTGGGTGCCCATGAACTTTACTCAAGAGGAAAAAATTAGCCTGAGTGAGCCCATTGTGTGGGAGCATAATTTACAGAACGATGACGTGCTTCGTGAAAAAGACCAACGAGGGTTTTTAATCTATTCTCAATGCCGCGTTATCCTAGATGAGAAAAATGCATACAGTATTATACCAACACATCGGATAGTGGGAAGTAAGATTTTGGTCAAACAATGTGCCAAACAACATGCGGTCCAACTCCATCAAAATTTAGTACCTTTTTCGCAGAATACTTGTTTGGGATTAGCCAATCAAGAATCTTCGGGGCACACTAACCCGAAGAGTGTACAAGAATACTAATATGTATAGCTAAGTGGCAAATGTGGTATACATCTATAAACATATAAACATGCACTTCGGAGCATCCGCCTCAGTGACTGAAGATTATGGAAACCAGACAGCGGAAACCACTACCTCAGGCATGTCCAAGTCGACACGAACCAACGGTGAGCTCGGAAGATCCACATTCTTGTCATTGAGATCCACTATCGGTATGTCGTTTGAAGGAGGACGGGGAGCAGAGGTAGTGCCATTTTGTCGAGTGGATCCCGGCTTGTGCTTGCGTGTTTTGGCGTGTCGACTGAAATCAATGGTACAAACAATCTCGAGGGTGCACACGATCAGGCGGGGACGAAAACAACAACAAACAGGTGACAGACACGAATATGTCTGGGACATGGTGATCAAGTGGGGTTTTCCAGTCACAACTAAAAATGATTGAGATAAGTTGCTATGTCATTTGTCACAGTCTCAAGATATCTCAATGTGGGGAGACTGACAGTAACACCTAGTCATGTTCCATCCAACAGATCAATCACCAACAAATTCAGGGCATTACACCATGTGGAAACCTACTCGGCTCACAAACATTGATCAAAATCACAGTTTAAATGATGAGTTAATATCGAAGGTGCCCAGATGTCACCACCAAAACCAACGTGAATCTGTCGAGTGAAAACAGTGAGCATTTTAACTGTCTTACTCAGAAATGACGCACATCGATCGCGGATGAAGGTCGATATGTGGATAAAAACGGTCGAACGACGCGCATGAAGAAGACCCGATAATTGCGGTTTGTCAACAACGGATTAATCTGGTCTATCCGAATGGTCAATGAAACTTAGCAGAGTTTCCGGTTTTTGCACCACAGGACACAACACATCGAGTCACATATTGGGAGAAGCTAGAAGACCGTTAAGGTATCTAATTCTGATCAACAAAGTTCAAATCCATAACCATCCGGTAAACAGTTGTCGCAGTGGTCGCAGCGCCAGAAGAAACGTTAGACGACTAAAAGCTTAAATGGTATCCTGGCCAGAAGAGAAAACGTGTTCAGAACGAGCAGAAAATGGAACCTCAAAATTGAAAGTGGTCTTCAAGGGATATTGATTAGGAACAAATAAGTACGTTACAAGACCGGTTAACAGATCAGAACCATTGCGAACAAACAAACACAAAAATGGCCTCGATACCACAAACAGTCTCACCGATCTTTCGTCTCTTTCAAAGAAAGCTGGTCGAATTTTCGTTGGACCTCTTCAGCCAACTGGTCGGAACGAGCGAACTGACGAACTGGAAGTAAACGACAACAGATGAATCACGAGTTAGTCAACGCGCGGAATAAAGATAACCAGTAATCACTCAACAGGCGCTTAACAACCGACAGGGATCACGCCACGAAACAACCAGAAATTTAGCTGTTAAACGAAACTTGGCCAGTCAAACAACTACGACAGTACGAATTAAAGATTAGACAGAGGAAGATATCGCAAACGAGTGTACGGAGCAGTCGATAAACATCTCAGATACAAAAGTACGCTGAGGACCCACAAATAAGACCAGTATGTATTCCTTGGGTATCGAAGCCGAGTTTTGTTTTCAGGGAACAGTAAATAACTGCCGGGTGCGATATAATCGCAGCAATTTGAGGCCCGAGGGTACTTGCGGACTGGCAGCATTACCTTTTCTTAGAGGACTACACACAAAATCCGGCTGTTGACAGCTCGCCAGGTTACGGTTCAATGAGGAGTGACACGTACGTCTAGTAGCAACAGCACGCAATTTGCGAATGAGCCCATAACTGGGCAACACTGCAGATCGGAGGAAGAGGTGTAGAGAGTAGTCAGTAACATGAAGGTGGTAGCTGAATGCGATAGGCTGCACGCCTGCAACCTAGGTAATAAGAATCAAAATAGCAACATGAATACTTTCACGTTGCCGATCTCAGACCACCTCGAAATAGAGAACTTTGATTAGACAACACAACAGGGATGTGAAAATGCTCCACGGGAACAACACTTAGTGCGCGCAGATCATATTTTCCTAATCTCCGACGGTTCATGGACATTTTAAAGCACCTTCAATAAACTGGAGAATTTAGCTCGTTAGTTTCGTATGATTTTTGCATCTGCCAAGTGCAAGATGTTACCAGGCTGGCAGGAACCCGCGCCTGCGAACACTTTCATTAGCGAACACCTGGAGAGCAATTTCAGCTTTGATGAGATTACAAATAGTACGGCCAGAGCAAGAATGACGTTCGATAGGTTACGTCACTTACGATTCCAGCATTATCTGTCTCTCTTTGAACAACCTAACCCATGATGTGATCGTACGAGCAATCCCCCTACAGGGCCAGGAAACCTGGCCAATTTACAAACAGGAGGTTCACAAAACGTTTCTCTTCGATTCACGGCATTTTCGAACAATTGGCTGTGCGTCATACGACCAGTGAGCATGACAGCTTTGTCATACAAATCTTTCTGGCTCCAGCAAACCTTACGTATGCCAACTGGTTGGTTATCACGTCGTACCTTGTTGATAAGCTGGTTTATGCAGGAAGCGACAGTCTGATGGTCGGCGTATGACCTGAGTTCACAGTAAGAGAGCTATGACATTGAAGCTTTTTTTGCAAGACTCACCCGATCACCTGATTTGGGTTCAAAAGAAAATAAGTGAGTTTGGCTTTCAGCGCTATCGGATGCGCTTAAAAATCACAATCAGTGAAACTGATATTGTGATATAATAGTTACAGCTTTTTTCCCTTATACACTACCTTTTCTTTTCTGCATGTTCTCTAATTCCTCATGAAACTTCTCCTGCTTTCGCGCCGAAGCCAATTATACGTAAGTGGCTGAACTGTTAAGGAATGGGGAACAAAGCAACCAACCAGTTGGCAGTCAGTATGACTGTATCTGCTTTAATGTCCTGTAAATAGCAGTCTTTCCGTACCGCCAAATTTATTGACTCCATCTTAGCTATTATGTTGACATACTTCTCTTGATTGCTTTCGCCGATGGGAACTCGACAAGCAAAAAAGTAAGTATCCCTGGAGCAACTGATCAGGTGATTGGAAAGTACAAAGCAAAGTGGGTTTAGCATCCGAATGTACAACCGATGATGTTTCCGTTCAATGACTCGACGTTTGCGAGATGGTCAAAAGCTTGACAGACTATAAATACCACTTGCAATCATAGAAGCTAAAATCGTAACCCTTCATGACCACATCGCTACCCGATCACTTCACGATGTGCTTCAATTGTTGATGATCTTAACACACAATGTCTAATGCAGTGAAAACTCAGCAGGAATGCATGGCTCGAACGCTGCGTTATTACTATTTACCTGATAGATCGCGTACATGCGTCAATTTACTTGATAGGTTCTATGGCGATAAGACGATGCAGCAGGCTGAACATCATTTATAGTTCATTGCAGGAATTCCACACAGACAGACTTTTTAGGCGGCTCATTTTGACAAAAAAGACCAAACTCGTTGTGGAACCGGTTGTAACATATTGTGGTGGATTATCAATGCAGAGGTGCGGGTGCTCCAACTCTCTGCGGAATACATCGACTAGTCGGCAAGGAACGTCCAAAAACTCACAACGAGCGGGTCGGAGATAGCATGGACGACCGGATGAACCATCGCTCAAGTGGATCGGACCAACGGACGAGGAATGGTAGGCGAAAAACGTCTTGACAGAAGGCGTCGGCTACACACACAAACCGGTGAGACTGGACTTTGACGTGGTGCGACGGCCTGCGCATCTTGATGACCTGTTGGGCTAAACTGGACACAGTAACTCATACCAGGCAGACCAACCGGCAAAGGTCTGACAAACCACAGTCTCCTGGTCCTCCAGGTTGGGGGATGGAAGATGGTTGGCATCTCCTCCTGAAAAACGTACCATCTCTGCTACACCGTCACCCACCCGCTACTGCTAACCCCTCCCCCACTGTCCCATCAAATTTAGCTCTCAGGCCCCTCCCGATTCCCAATTCCGATAACTTCTCTGCAGGTCCCACAGCAGATATAATTAATCATAGTAACAATGTGCCGATAAGTCCCAGCTCTCGCCACTCAGTCTCAGACCTCCCTCGTCCTGTGCTTCGACCTAGAACGCAAATTAATATAGGTGTCTCCAACGTTCGTACTCTAAAACAAATTGGTCAACAGGCTGCTCTCACACGAACGTTAGACTCGCTACATATTGATGTTTGCTGTATCCCGAAGACCAGAATCCACGACAGTGGTCAACGTATGGAATTAACAACACCTGCACTTTCTACCCGATACTGGTTATACACTTCAGGTGACTC
>QNGE01000539.1:56186-71893 GCA_008508345.1 Paragonimus westermani | reverse complement strand
CCTCCTACCTGGTGAGAGACTGACCGATCTTGATTATGCTGACGACAAGGTGTTGCTGTTTGACAACTTTCAAGCAGCACAAACAATGCTGGACGCTATTTCGCGTTCTGCTAAATACTTCGGAATGCGCTTTGCAGCCTCAAAATGCAAAGTGTTTCTGCAGGATTGCTGTGACTACGTAGATTTGAGGTTAGATAATGTAGTCATAGAGGTTGTTGACCGGTTTGCATAACTGGGAAGCTGCGTCAGCGTCGGCGACGGCGGAGGTGTAGGGAATGGAATAGAAATGCGCTTTTCTGAGGCTAGGGCGGTATTTGCTAATTTGAGGCATCTCTGGCGACAGAGGAGTATTTCTCTGAAGCTTAAAGGACGTGTATATAAGACAACGGTGAGGGCCGTATTACTTTACGGCAGCGAAACCTGACCGCTCAGGGTAGAAGACGTGAACCGTCTTGAAGTAGTTGACCACCGATGTATGTTCGTCTCTCGGGCTGCGGTCCTCACGAATTACAGAGTCAATGGTTCGAGACTGTAGGTGAGATGGCGGCTAATTGAGCTCAGTGGCGTGAATGTTGTCGTTGTTCGGCCGAATTGTCTGTGAAGTGAGTGCATTTAATGACGCGGGGAAGTGAAAGCCGTAAGGAAGCTGTCTCGCTGATGACGCCTTACTCTCACTTGCAGCTCGGTTGGTTGTTTGCAAGGTGTAGGCACCTTGATGCTGAATGTTTGAATATATACATAGTTATTTTCAGTAGTTTGATCCCTTCCCGACCCCTTCTTTTTTCCTTCTCTCTCTTCCTATATAGGGTTTGCTTTTTCTTCGTGGTTGTGTGGCAGTTAAGCATTAGTGTCTATGGCCCGAATTCACATGTGAGGGTAGAAACCGAGGCTGTTGTGGACCTGAGTTATGACTCAACGCGTGCGTGCGCGTAGCCTGGCGACCAGCGTGATGGACAATAAAGATTGTGCTTTATTAGACGACTTTTTCGTTACACTGGTGTCGTGGCCAAATCAATTTGCGACGCGGAAGAATGGCTATCGGAATTTGAGGCGTACAACGGATTAAAAAGCGAGACACAGCTTTTGACGGTTTTGGGAACAATGGTCACTAGACGGGCAAAAGTTGTCTATGCCTTGAACAAACAAAGACCGAAACATCATATTAAGAAATGCGAGAGGCACTGATTCAGGAAATTAACAAAGGAACAAAGACCGGCAGCGAGCAATGAATCGTTTTTACGGCGTCGGGTTTTGCTACACTCAAGACCCTCTGGTTTACCACCAACACATGTTACGACAGTTGACGTTGGATTTACCGGGGACAAATGAGAAATCGAAGGATAGATTGGTGAGAGATCGGTTTGTCCAGAGTTCGCCGCCGGAGTTGCAGGAGAGCGTTCAGATGACCGAGTCTTGTGGGATTACGAACATAGAACGGCTTGTCGGAATTGCACAGCGTCTACCAGTACGGGTGCAAGTCGGATGGCTGGATGTCAGGGAGCTAGAAAAGAAAGTTGATCGATGGCTCATCCGGTCGCCCATGCTATCTCCGATCCGCCCGCTGTGGACTTTTGGACGTACCTCGCCGGCTCGTCGATGTGTTCCGTTAAGAATTGGTGCATCCGCACCTCCAGCATGATGATCCACCACAATATCACTGCTTTGCCGTGACTGAGGTTTGAACTCCCGCCCAGTTGTGTGGGACGAGCGTGACAATCACCGCATCACTGACTTCAAACAACACATGATCAATGAACACATGATCATGAATTGAGGTTCAGATGCTCTTTTACAAAGGATAATTAAAGGTAGGAATGAAGACAGCCTGCAATAAAGAGGATGAGGATAAGAACACCGTAGTTCCGGGTAGCAATGTAATGAAACATCTCACAGCACAACAAACAGGTTGGAACTAGATGTTATATGCGATTTAACAGTAGCAGATGCCGGTCAACTTACCGGGTGTAGGATTCGTTTGCTTCGAAGATAAAGGTACCGGTTGCCCGCTTGAGTGCTGTGGAGGTAGGTTGTGACCTGCCAAAGGCTGGGGAGCGTGGTCTGTTGACGGTACATCGTCACGATGTTCAAGCTTTGGAGTGAGCTTTAGATAATGAGGGTTAGACTGTTGTTCTCGCAGACGACGTTGCCGAAGCTAAAATAATGAGGGCAATGGACCGAATAAGTAGAGCTTGGGTGGAAAACTACATTGCGTTGCATTTTTGTCATGTACACACTAATAATACAATTCTACACGGACATCCACTGGGTACGGTTGTGAAATCTGGCCAATCCGAGAGGCAGATATTTGGAGAATGTGTGTCCAACCACAATAGCAGTAGCAGTATGTCACACGAAAGCATCAGATTAGCAGTGGAACGGCCCATCAAAGAGTCGTCAGAACGAACTGATTTTGTGGATGGGCAAACATAAGAGTATCGTTCTACATGCTTCCTCGTCTGGGACATATCCCATGTACACCAGTCGACCGTTTGATAAGGGTGTACTCTTTGCGTATACCATGTCAAGTTAGAAGTAGCCTGGATTTGGGAAGCGATAGTTTTCACATCCAACCTCTCATCGGAAGAGTGCTCGCACCATATTAGCCAGGGTTTGAAGGACAAAGAACACCGTTGTTGGTGGAGAAGCCGTGCGACTGATCCGTATGCATCCTTATGGTCCTACACTCAACCATCGTTTCGCTCTTCTCTATCACTTAGTGACCGCCAGGGTCGCGTGCGCTGGTAGATAAATTCTGAATAGCTCAGGCTCGAACTCTGATCGCTGCTTACGGGCTAACTTGGATTATCACGCGATGGTACAGAACGATCGCGGTTTGCTAAACAAAATGAGAGATGATGGCATATGAGTTTAGATAGACACATGAAGACGTGCTAGTTGCAGTAGTTCACAAAGAGTTGCACTGTATCTACAAGCTCAGAAGAAGATCCCAACGTTCTCGACAGGGCACAAAGGGTAGTACATAACCAGTGACAAGCTTACTTCAAGTTACGTTAGATAGTGTGGCAGTGTAGCGCAGTATGAAAGTGAAACGAACTTACCTCGTCCAACTGTTCTTTGGTCAACGTGATTCGGGGAGGTTCTGTGAGCAGTTGCGGAAAAATGCAATCCATTGGTTTATGTTCCGAAGATTTTTTATCGCGAGCAGTAGAAAGATCGAGTAGACCCTTTAGAATGGAAAGGCGTGGCAAATAGTTGACGGTTAGTCACTATGGAATTGTGTCGTCCTTCGTTGAGGCAAACCTAAATTCAGCTGCGTCAGGCAAACAGCTCTAGCCTAATCTGGCATGGATCGACAGCATGATCGGCCAGGTCTAGATAATTGATAGTGATAAGTGATAGTGATGAAGAAGCTGAATCTCGTGGTCAAGCTGGAGTGGGAGTCGCACTAAGTTCCAGACCGCAGCGATGCTTGCCCGACTGAATCCAAGTGAGCAGTCACTTACGAGGTGTCAGACTCAATACATCGGTTGGTTTGTCCATACAAATGAGAAATGCGCCGTGTATTCAGTATATCGGCATTCGCTCTAACGAGCAATTGTTCGGATGCTACCGAAGATGAATTCTGCGAGGCCCTCGTTGATCTTCCGAAGCAGACGAAACACTGTCGTAATCATAATGGCAGGTGGTTAGAGTGCTCAGCTTGATCGTATTTTTTCAAAGAAGAGGCTGGGGAATATGTTTGGGTTGCATGAAAATACCCGGTTTAGACATTAGAAGAGGGTGCGGTGAACAAGCTTGTTTTTGGTTATCCATCATCAGGCAAAATGTAACACATTTATGCGGGCTAATCATGTGTGAGAAAAGGTATGGTAATGAATCGAACGGTTCGTTACCGGTTTCAGAAGGATCATATCGGTTGCACAAATTATTAATGGCTGTTGACATAGTGGTCATGATTACGTAATCTGTCCGGTTCGGACTTGGACACCAGGCCATGGAAGATTCAGTGTTTTGATGAAGCGTTTTTGAATGCATAGGAGGGAGGGGAGGGTAAGCGGATGGCTATGGGTTCTGCGACTGTTAACAAACGCACTGATCTGTTTTGATTGCAAACCAGGAGCGCGATAGATAGGATGGAATGAGTCATTGCGATCGATTGAGTGGTTGGACTTCAATAGGTGCGCAGCGACAGAAGATGAGCAAGATTTTGCCAAGCATTGAGTACGATGTCCTGACACAACGCACTGACAATGCCGAAAGACTGTTGCAGCTGTGCACCTCCCACGGTCTGTATTTCGAGCACCGCACTTTAACACAGGAGGAGGGGTTGTGTTGTGAGGATAACTCGATCATGTAGCAGTCAGTTTACAGTTGGCGCCACTCTGTCAACAACTGTCGTGCATTTTTGAGCATTTGGACTCGGACCATACTGCTGGGCGTGCCCGTTTTGTTTTGTCATTCACCCAGAGGTCGGATGTAAGTAAATGCAATATACTTAACTGGCATTCCACCGAGGGGAGTGTGAAGAATGCCATCCGGGAGAAAACTGCCACGTTCGAGTCAGGTGACAAGACCCAACGAACAGTGGGAAGAAATCGCAGCAGCTATGGAAACCTGCTGTGAAGTAGGTTCCGGAGGAGCTGTGCAATTGCGGCGGGAGTGGGTTTCTATCACGTCGATAAATCGTATGAACGAGGTTAGCTAGATTCCATATGTTCTGAATGTGCAGACGATCGAAGAGAACTCAAAAGCAAGCTGACTAAGGGCGTGCGCAAAGACCGTGAGCACCAAATGGTCAAACAGTCGAAAGAGGTGCAATTAGCCTTCGGATCTGGGAGTAGCAGGAAGCTTTTTTCCCTGATCCGTAATTGTACTGATCGTCGAGTCGGTGTACGTGAAACCACATGTGGAAAAGATGGTTCGCTTATCACCAACCAATCGCGGCGACTTGACAGGTGGGTTGAACATTTTGAGAAGCATTTCACCTGGCCGTAACAAGATTATGTAGATGACAGGACCCGAATGGTGAGTTGATACGTTCCAGACGGCCTCCTGTCGGAAGCAGAAGTAGCCCTGGAGCTAAAGCTGCTCAGGCGTGACGAAGTTCTTGGACCAGCTCTCCACTATCATTCTCCTTCTGGGGATGGTGGATGTCAGAACAAAAAACTCCTCCAGACGATTGAGGCCTACCGACAGCAGCTCTTCCCTTCAAAAAGAGCGTCTGAAATCTGTCTGACAACCATAGGGGTACCACTTTGGTGTCTGCTGCGTCCAAGTCACTCACTGGTCTCAATTTACGTCCGCCCACTAGATCCAGAGAAAGTCGAAAAAGCAGGCAGATAGAATTCCGATTCTATTGAGGATGCATTGATCACACTTCTACGCTGCGACGGACCTTCGAACGTCGGTGCTGTTACAGACAGACGATGGTCGTGGTCTTTTAGACCTGAAAGTTACCTTAGATTCGGCTGCTCCTAGTATTCCCTGGAGCTTCCTTGATCGTGGGAAAGCACCAGAAAAGCATGAATATGTTGAAATAACTGCATATTCATTCTGCAAGCAGGGTGAGAGTTTATGGATAACTGTCTTGAGCGTCCAGTACTTGTAGTGGTGGTCGGAGAAATCCCTGGAGTTTTTAGAAGCCAGACGGAACATCCCTCCTGGCAGTTCATATAACAAGTCTAGAACAGATGTCCGTAGGGACCTGAAACGCAGCTCAAATGCTGATCGTGAAGCTTGGTTATTGGGGAAAGTTGAGATGGAGACAGCTTTTGCTTCAGGAAACACTGGCAAACTGATTAAGCTTATCCGTGCCACTGGTCCCAGCCGACCGTCTGTCAGTGAAGCTATCAGCGAGACAGATGGCACACTCATCTATAATAAGTCCAGAAGGTTAGAGCGGTGGGCGGAACAGTTTGAGGGTCAATTTAACTGGCCTCCTGCGTTGCCGCCACAAACTTGTGATGTAGTGCCATGGTCGATAGACTTGGAACCACCCACTGAGACTGAGGTCCGCAATTGCAGTGCGGCTCTCAAGCGTAATAAGACTGATGGTCCAGATCACCTCGTGCCGGCACTTTTCAAAGAAGGGGGAGAGGCGTTAGTAGAAACTTTGACTCAATTGTTTCAACTCGTGTGGACGACGGAAACTGTCCCCTCGAGTTGGGGTCACTCGATAATAGTTCCTATATTCAAGAAAGGTATCAGGGGCTTTTGCGAAAACCATAGAGGAATTCGTGTGACCCCAGTCATTTCTAGGGCTCCAGCATCCATTATACTTCGCCTACTCACTGCGGCTCGGAAGGTAGACATTAGGGGAGAACAGGCAGGGTTTCGTCCCGGACGGGGAGGTAGAGATCACACTTTTACCCGGCCAACAATTGTTGTATTTCTCGACTATGAGGGTGCGTTCGATTCAGTGGATTGATCTACACTTTTAGAGTCGCTCAAACGCAGAGGTGTAAGAGATGAAATAGAAGCGCGTATCTCTAAGGCTAAGACGGTATTCGCTAATTTGAGACATCTTTGGCGACAGAGGGGTATTTCTCTGAAGCTTAAAGGTCGTGTATATAAGACAACGGTGAGGGCCGTATTACTTTACGGCAGCGAAACCTGGCCGCTCAGGGTAGAAGACGTGAACCGTCTTCAAGTATTTGACCACCGATGTCTGCGTTCAGTCGCTCGTATCGGGTGGCACCAGTGTGTAAGTAACGAAGAGCTTAGAAAGCGGGTGTTTGGCAGTGATTGTCAAACGAGTTCTTTTGTCCAGTCTCTACGTTTGCACAGGCTTAGACGGTTAGGTCACGTATTAAGGATGCCAGCTAGTCGTCTTCCACACCGAGCACTGTTCGTTGACATTGCGACCGACTGGTGTAAGGTGCGAGGTGGATGGATAATGACCTGGCGTAGGGAAATGAAGTCGTTCACCAAGAGGTTGGCCATTGTGGGTCGTGTTCGTCCCACGGGCTGGGGTCCTCACGACTTACAGAGTCGGTGGTTCGAGACTCTAGGTGAGATGGCGGCTAATCGAGCTCAGTGGCGTGAGTGTTGTCGTTGTTCGGCCGAATTGTCTGTGAGGTGAGTGAATTCAATGACGCGGGGCAGTGAAAGCTGTAAGGAAGCTGTCTCGCTGATGACGCCTTACTCTCACTTGCAGCTCGGTTGTTGGTTTGCAAGGTGTAGGCACCTTGATGCTGAATGTTTGAATATGGACGTAGTCATTTTCAGTAGTTAGGTCCCTTCCCGTCCCCTTCTTTTTTCCTCCTCTTTCTTCCTATATAGGGTTTGCTTTTTCTTGATAGTTGTGTGGCAGTTAAGCATTAGTGTGAACCACTGATATATTGCTGTATATGATGATGGTGAGTGGTGATAGTCACGGGTGTCCGGTCTCCCCATTCCTGCCCAATTATGTCATGGACGATATTCTGGGAAGTGTGCTTGAGGAGTCCAGTGAATTTGGTTTTGAACCTCTTCTTAACGATGGTTTGATGGACGTGGAGTATGCGGATGACACTGTCTTACCTAGCCAATCAGCTAAATCCATACAGACCATTCTATACAAGCCGAGAGAACAGGCTGGTTTGTATGAAATGCGCTTAGCACCTTCAGTGTGCAAAGTGCTTTCTCAAGACTGGGGCATTCTCACTCCTATCTTCTTTATTGCGCGCAATCCAACTGAGACTGTGGACACTTTCGTATACTAGGATAGCACTATCTCGTCAGTTTTTAATGTTGTTCATGAGATGTCAATAAGCATAGCAATGTCACAAGTTGTCTTTGCTAGCCTGCGACATCTGTGGCATTGAAAGAACGTTTGGTTGTCGCTGGAAGGAATGGATTACAACGCTTGCCTACGATCTGTTTTGACTAATGGTACAGAAACGTGGCCTGTTCGCAACGAAGATATCAAGGGACTCACGGTGCTTGACGCCAATTAGCCCGAATTAAGTGGACTGGTCGCGTGAGCAACACGGCCGTTCGCCGACGCGTATTTCGGAACGCTCGGGAAGAACGATCAAATAGTCAACTAATTATGCAGTACGGTCTCGGTTGGTTGGGTCACTTACTCTGCATGCCAACTGGGCGTTTTTGTATCGAACACTGTATACCGAGGCCACTAACATGTGGGAAAAACCACATGGTGGTCAAGCAACAAAGTGGTCACGAAATATGAAGACCCTGACCGTTCGATCGAGCAAAGTGAGAAGGTGTAGTCTGTTTAGCTAGAGTCCTCGTGATCACCCAAATCGCTGGTCAGAAATGCTATCCGAGATGGTGGTGTGCTGTAGTCAATGGCGTACCTGCATCTGTATCATTTTTTGTTCTTCCGTCTAGTCATTAATTATTATTATAGTTATTATTCTGTATCCATTTTGATAACGTTTTTTCTACTAAGTGAGTGACGACCCGAGTCATAATATCTTCCGATCAGGCTTATGATTGTTATGCTGACGATGATGGTGACAATCCGAACAACAAAACAAAAGGACAAATAAAACAACTGAATGGACACAAGCAATGCAGATGTGAGTGCATACCGAATTTGAACTTTTTCGACCATTATCTTCCGTCGTTTTTCTTCGATTAGGAATATCGAGTTCCGGAGGAGGATTGATCCAAGCGTCCAAATTCAGGCCTTCGGGAACAGGAACTTTGCGCTGAGCTTTTGGTGCGACCGGGTTGATTTCACCGGCAAACAAGAGGGCCAACTCATAGCCAAGTGCCAGGACATGGCTGCCGATGGTCTCCGTCTGCAAGCGTAGACCTTCTGTAGTGTCTGTGTAATCCGCCCTTGAATGAGTCTCAATAGCAGTCATATCGCACAGTTCTTTCGAGTGCGTATCGCCGTTTGAACACCGCTGATCAGCCGAGGGTGGAACAGAGGCGATCAAGAGTCCGCGAAGCATACTCAAGCGCTTGACAACCAAGCAGAGTAGTTGGTGAAGTGAAACCGCCTGTAAAGAGAAGTGTGTAAAACGAATAGAAATACAAAACGAGCTGAGGTTGACAGCACGTGTTGTCAATCAGCTCACTCGGTATGCTTAAACGTTATAAACGGCAAACAGAACGATAACTTTTGAAACCTATTACTCGTTAGGTCAATTTACAAGATGATCGGGCAACTGTGCCAAACCACTAGGAGTCTCGCTGCTTTACTGAATACAGACGGGAGATGTCAACTGTTAAAATTCGAGATATCGTGGGGTCGAACACCGTCAGTTGGAAAGAATGACCGACAACAATAAATTGCAAACAACGATGCACCGACAGCCGCACGAGATGCTCCAGTACATCCTTCTGCTGCGAGTTGAATCCACGGTGCATTCACGACGTACTGTGTGTGTGCATCACTCGTTAATACTCACGAAATCGAGCATACACCTGTAACTAGGGTTTTGTTAGGCAATATCTAACGGCGTATCCCGAACTATTCGTAACCGGTCATCAGTCTGCTCATTCCTGGTTCGTGTGCATCCTCCCTATCTTTTCTGTCGCTACACATTATCTATCTGGTTGGCGCCACCGGTTTTGGACTAGCCTGCCACAACGACCGAAGCCAAAGGATGCCTGCGCTTAACCATCACCACAAGCGACCACCAAGCCGACAGTTATCCCAGCGAGTGGCAGAACACAACCCGAACTGGTAGAAGCAAAGCATGACAACAATCTCAAACCAGTGAACTCGGTTGCTCGAAGCCCCGCATCATCGATTGTCAAATATCTCATGATAACAGGTCATCAGATTGGTCCATTTAGATCATTCAAAATAATGTTACATCATCAAAACCCGAAGCTACTGGCCTTCAGCCAGCTGGTGTTATGCGCACAAAAGTAGTTGAAGCAACCCATAGGGTTGTGTGATGTTGATCATACAATAGGTTGATGAGATTGTGTGCGTGTCTCCACTCTGTCTATCTCTAAATGTCTGTTTTACGTTTGCGACTGATGAGAGTAAACGAATTGTTAACGTATCGCAACATGTCTTATTTCTACACTGATAAAGTTGTTAAAGGGAACTCAGCGTTCAAAAACTTTCCAAATGTCTAGACCAATAAAGAGGCGTTTAGAGCAACTCGGACTCGTATCAACGACTGCAATCACAGAAGTTAACATGGTTGCCGCCATGCTAATTCATCAATGAAACAACAATGAGGCGTTGTTTGTGACGTTTGGCGTTCTAATCTAGAAAGAGAACACAGCGGCTTTCTCATCCACGAGGCAGTGATTACGGTCAGTGTAATCGTAAATGCGAAAACAACAAGGGTTATGAAAAGCAAAACTCACACGTTCTTGAATCTCCAAATCCGGAGAATGAACAAACAGTGCAAATTTTTCAACAAGAAAAATTGTTAGTCCCATGAACTGGTCAATTAAATGATCGACCGCTTGCTTACACCCTAATTGACTGCGAAATTCACTCGCTCTTGGCGTCGCGATCATGCAGTAGAGCTTGAACGCGTTCAGAAGCAAGACGCACTTCGCGTGGCTGTGTAGTCCAGGCAACTGATTGGCTGCCACGAGCATCGCCTCCAGTGTCTGTCTCGGATTTTCCAGATGTCTAATGAACAAACGAAGAACACCACAAGATAAAACTGTTTACTCACGTGGGAAAACAACTTCATCAGTAAATGTAGTTTGAGACAGAGTAGTATTGTTCCGTGTGTCACCGTGAGTCAACACAAAACAGCTGAATACAATGAGATGTGGTTCACGAAAGCTCACAGGCACAAACGATAACACTTTATCAGACACGGTAATCAGTTAACACCATACAATTTAAGAGATGTAAGCTTTTTAAAGCTGCCACAAGCTCAAGACAAAATGCCCTTGGTATGAGCAACGTTAGGTCTGTCAGCTGTGTGAGGAAACCGGTCACTCCTGAGGTGCATTCATCAAATCAATCGCATGGAAGAAGCCAATGCACACAAATGAAAGTAGCATCGATACAGGTGGAGGCAGTTTCGACTGCTGATGCTGCTGTTAAGTGGATTACAGAACTTTGTCGATCTATTCGGAGGCACTGTGACCACAAAAAATGCATAGTCTAAAAGATCGTTTATTTTGTTGTACACCCTTGACAAGATATGCAAACAATCACAAACTATTCTGTATAGCCGACAGGACTTCTCGTCAATTGCCAGGCGTGCAGCGAGTTCCACATAAAAAGTACACACGCCTTTTTATTGTTGCCCTCCCTTTTCCAGTCTTTCTGAAGCTGAGGGTTACCAATAATTTTAGCGTGAGTAGTTTTCTTCAGTTCTCGTTATTCTGGTTATCAGCATACAACGGAACCACAAAATGATAGTATGACGTTGAATCAGCTGTACTAACTGATGCTAGTCAACGTTATTGCTACAGCTCCGTCATAGTCAGGAGTGGGCCAGTACGTGAGGAGAGGTCATCCAGAAGAAAGGCTGGTCTCAAATCTACAAATATTCCATGAACACTCAGCACGAATGACAAAGCAAAGCGGGAGCAGAAAACACTAACTCACTTTCCATATTCGCCACAAATCCAACTGGCAGCGTGGACAACTTCATGGAGAGCATTCTGTCGTGTTAAAACAGTAGAAGTGGTAGGGCCAGCGCTTGGGTTGATCGTTGAGCAAGCACAGAGATCCAACAACAAGGCCATCTGAGTGACACAAAATGTGCGAACTGATGGGACACGAATTGCGACATCCATCAGCTGAGCAGCCAGCAGATCCCCATCGCGTACGCCATCAATCTGGGCTAGTTCCACCAAGACACTGATGTACCTATTCGAAAGAATGTTGCCAATGTGAACTGAACAAAACACAACGGGAAGCGAAATGAACTGAACAGCGAAACTTGACTTACCATTCAAATGAGGTAATGTATTGATAGTTCTCCCGGGAACAAATATGTACGATTTTTGTGACCAGCTCATTGCGAAAGTGTGTCCCATCGGTCGTGTTATTTACGTGTTTGATGAGAAACTTCACAATTTCAATCAGGTTTGATTTGGAAACCATGCCGTGAACCAGATTGAGCGCACGCAACCGAATCGATTCATCTTTGTCGTCCAGGCAACGGAAAATCAAGTCCTTATGCGATTGGACGCTTTTCGGATGGTAGCGCAGGATTTTTGTCATTGCGAGTAGACCGAGATACTTTACTGCGGAAATTTGACAAGAATACGATGGTTAAAATGCACTACGAAAAAAGGTCTTTTTTAAATCGAACCCGGTAATAGGTTGGACCGAAGTAGGGATTACAACTCTTACGCTGTGCGACACTTTAGTTTACATGAAGAATGTACACGGTTCAGCTGGAAAAAAACGGGATAGATTGAATAAAAACGTGGCATTTAATAGTGTCATCATAATCGACAGCTATAAATGGGTGCTTGGTCGATAACTCTATTTAGCTGGGACGTAGTTTTGTTTTGGCTGGGGTCATTGCCAGGGCGACCAGACCTAGAAAGAGGAGCGAGTGGAGTTCCCATTTGCTCAAAATATTGAACTGTAAGACAGTGTTCTGGGATACTCCCGTTTTTATCGGATGAAGTGACAAATTTAACCAACTTGAGTAAATCAGGAAAGTTTGACTTGTCAGACTTTTGTCTATTGATCTGTTTGATATGAGTAACCAAATGGTGATTGCCTTAACACCGCCAACACATGGAATCCATCTCAGCGTATCTCTTCGTAGTCAGCTAGTATGTAAGAGTCCGGTTGGGTGGTGAAGACTGGTTATCATAGGAAGGTGGACGATCCAAAAATCACAAGAAATTACTTTCAACTAATGCACATTGCAAAGAAAGTTTAGTCCCATGCAAAAAGTCATTCTGAACAATACAGAATCAACATAACATTCGATCGCTTGATGATCCTTGAAAGCGGAAAACCTTTTTCTAAGGAAAGATCACATTCATTACTGTTAAAACACACCGTAAAAACACAGTGAGCGGTTGTTTTCGCCAATTCGTTTCGGTCGTTATATAATCACTAGAATTGGGATTAATGTTCATGACCCGTCCGCCCAAGCCCATTAGTACAAGCGGATAACGCGACAACGGTCGGACCTCAATTTTAAACCATACAGAGAGCGTGTGGAAAGCATGCAGTTATTGTAGCGAACCACACTTCTAGTGAACCTTTCACTCCGCAAGTACCGTTCCAGTCATCTAATCGCTCGCGAAAGACCTGGCGGCAGCTCAGTGATGGTTGCGTTCGTCCATCTTCAATACACTGATTTTCCAAGGTTAATTTGCTCCCAGCTTTATTTTAGGTGAACATTTGGTATCGTCTGAGAGACTACACACTCAGTAGTCCCATTACTGTTAATGGTGGTTGATACAAGTCAGATGGATTATTGGTAAGTAGTAGATTACTGTTTAACAGTAACTGAACGTTACTCACAAATGATTGTGGTTTGTGTCCAATTCTTACCAAAAAAGTCCTCTACTACTTATGGCTCACCAGCCGTTATTTCAGCTTGGAAAGAGGTCCTAGTCGTGAATTTACCGATTAAAATTAACAGGGCGGTTACTGTCTTCTCTTAAGGGGATTGGGAAACCTGAGAGGCACTCACAAGCAAGTGTGGTTGAGCGTTGGCATACATCAATGCAGTTGTGCCTAATGTGAGGGCAGTGAGCCATGCGGTTGCCTGATAAAGCGTGAACGGAGTTCCAAATCCGGCTTCGGCACTTAATGGATAGCGGTCGTATCCTGAAGGATACGCCTATCAAGAGTTTCGAACACAAAGAACGTCAATTTCTGCAGAGGAAAAAGTGAAAGACTGGTGGCAGTAATCTGAAATTCCGCGGTAGCCCCTTGTAATTGAGTGCATTCAAGAGAGACCGGCTGTAGGAGGAGAGTGCATACAATTAGGCATGACAACATCGAATACTCCTAAGTCTAACGCGGCTTCCACTCGCAAAAGCTTTAACGAAAATTGTCGCTTCGAAATGAGATCAGTGTCGCACGCACTCAGAAGGAGTAGTCCACCGTGTCTTGACAGACAGATGGTAACCATGAGGCATGTAACCGACCTCGTCTTTCGACTGGGAGTTCTCAGCAAATGTGAATATACACGAAGTCCATAGTGTTCACTACGTCCGTTAGTTAGATAAAATTACTACATAACCTCATGTTATCACGCCACAAGACGCTTACGGTCGCGCAGTAGAGAACCAAGTTACGAACCTCTAAGCTGGAACATGTTTGCCGCCATATGACACGCAAGGTCACCCGTACGCTAAGTAACGCCAGGCTGTTCATACTTAGGCAAGAGCAGTGACCGCAGCCAGGTTCAAACTCGTGATCGTGTTACGGATAGCTAGAGTTCAGTATCACTGAACTATCGCTAGCCTCCATTGAGTTTAACGCAATTTCCAGAAGAGAGTACTACCTATACCACAACGGCCAGTCCATAGCAGAAATTCGGTTTGACAACACTTTTCTTATGGATAAGGGTCGGATGTTCAATAGGCCAATTGACAGTAGGACAAATTCACCAGTACTATTCAACAATAAATCACTAGGGCGGTCCCAGCGCTCCATCTATACACGGTACTCTCGTGAACGGTATAAATCTTTAAGGTTAGTTAACACTAACCAGGTGGTCCGAACCTGACGTAGAAAAGTGCACAATTCTCGCCCTGGCATTGCAACACTTTTACGCAAACACACGCCCTACTGCCCTTCGCAGAATGTCCTTCGGTTCATATATAAAGCGAATTCTGTGCGATGGACGCTGTATCCATCGCTGATCCACCCCACCGAAAAAAACACTCCAGGTAAAGCTGGATAAAAATGAACAACGCAGTCAGCATGAATTTGCTGTGAAAAGGGTGCTTATCTGTTAAGAGACGGATTGAATTTGGTCGATTGAAGCATTATCATCCTGAAACACTCGGTCATTCTGAACTGACATTAGTAGCCGAAAATACTCTTTGCACTGGGTGTTCGTACCTAAAAATCGACAACGTGACCAAAAATGAGCGGCTCAGTCCTTTTAGTCGAACACCTCATGCGTGGACTGAACCGTAATTATCTTGTATTGTACACATTCCTATGCAGTCTTGAATCGCTTATTCTTGAATCTCCACACACGTGCCCTTCCATCTAAAATCTCGCGGCGAAATTGTGACCCATCTGCAACCTCCCACATTCCGACCAGTCATCAAATTTCAATCTTTGATGATGAGCAAATCGAGCTCGATCGAAATCTGACAAGTGGGATAGTCGTCGTTTAAATGAGCGGTATTCGGTAAGGGCCATTTTGATGGATGGGTACAGAGAAGCAAACAGAATTATCAAGAACAACTTCGGGTGAGCACAACGCACATGTAAAAATGAAGGGATTTGCGAATGAGAACCGTGCTACCTCCATACCAGGTCTAAGTCAGCTGACCGAAGGTAATCGGCCCTGTCCACTTTCCGCCCAACCGCGTGAAGCTGGCAGGTGAACAATAAGATGTAATAAACCAATCAAACCGACTGATAAACTGAGGTAACGTAAGTCATAAAGTCACAACTAAAACAGATTAGTATTGTAGCGAGAAGGCGTCCAATAAAGCACAATCTTTATTGTCCAAACCGCTAGTCACATGCAACGCGCGCTCTCTCGTTTATAAGTCGCAATTCCAACCCGCAGCACCCCCCGGTTTCCGTTCACACGTCGTGCGCACTTCTAACCGGTTTACGTGCGTGACCGGTGCCTTCTATCGGAGGGTTTTTCGCTTGCCATTCCTCGTCCGTTTGTCCGATTCCGTTGCGC
>QNGE01000539.1:0-51744 GCA_008508345.1 Paragonimus westermani | reverse complement strand
GCGTTCGAAAACTCGCACCCCCGACCTGGCAATCCACCACAGTATGTTTGACGCTGTTCTTCGCGCAAAGATCCCTCAATAGTAGAGGACAGGGTGGACATGAAAACTGTCACCATAGGTTGTGGGCGAAGGCTAAGTGTCATTGACGGACAGCATTCGGCCCGCATGTCGCCGACATGTTCGGAGGATTATCTCAACATCGGGTCACATGAGTTCGGTAATGTCAACGTATCTGCAGAACATCATAGAACGTATAACTAAGCGTCAGCTTCTGATTTACAAGTCGTTGGAAGTGACAACTAGAGAACACCTTTGTTGTAGTCTGCATCGGTGGCTCGGGATTGAATTACCGAGTCCAACAACATGTCAACTGTTTTTCACTGGAACGCAATCAAAGATGCTTTTTCGTTTCGGAACTCAGTACGATTTCCATGTTCACGTGACAGAAAGTTTCGACTCTGGGATCAGTAAAAACTGGGAACTGATAAGTGCTTGGAGCAAACATAGTCGGGAATTGAAACTCGCACTCGAAAGACATAACACGTATCAAACCCTACACTGATCAACACGATGGCATGAGTTTTGTCAAAGAATGTGCACAATCAAAGCGTCAATGTTCATCCGTTGTGTTGATCCAACAGAGTTATTACCGTTTCACAGGTAATGATCGCATAAAATAGAGAAAAGAGAAGGGATGGAGAAGAACTGGAGGTGATCGGTGTCAGAACAATGTGGCTATCGAGACAACGAAACATTTTGACGGTTTCAGATCATTTATGCCGCCGGGAGAGAGTTGAGAGTTGCAGGGTTACAACCGGAGCACAAATAACCGGCAAGGTATTGCAATTTAAAAGTCAAAAATGAACAGCAGCATAATCGAAAACTCACAATTTTGATCAGAATCCTCGATCAGGATTCGCAGTTTTTGCACACAAAGCTAAGAACGGAGAAAAAGGGGCTATTTACGACAGACGTGAGAGAACGAGTGTAAAACAATGTAAAAGCTAGGCGTGTAACAACGACTTGAATTCACACCGCAGATTATTGTTTCTTAACACCTAGTCTGTACACCATCAGATCAGTGAAGTTCGATAAAAGACATTGGAAAGCGGAAAAAATCGGTTTTGAGCTCATCAATACAGATTAAGGAAGAGCACGCTCGGTACTAGAAACAAGCCACCTGACAGAGGTGTAGGAAATTGAAAAAGATACGAAAGAAAGTCAGAATGATCATATCCATCGAACGAAAATCGGATAAGAACGTTGGTGAGCTAACCTGGATGGAGGCGTGGTGATTCGGAACACCTGAGGAGATGGAGATCAGAACTGGATGAATTGCGACAATCGACAAAGATAAACATGATTGACCAGCGGAGAGCACAGAGTGAACGCGTCGCGCGTTTGAACAGGGAGGAAACCATACAAGAGTGGGGTTAAAAGTTTCCAAAACAGTAGTCAAGTTGACAGTTACGAAAAAGTAGGCCAAGAATAGAACTGCAAATAACCGAACTGAGACCACCGGACTGCGTCAAACGATCTTGTCTAATTAGGTGAGTTTGAGTCAGCAACACAAACAGCAAGCCAACACGCTGTGAGCGCCCAACCAACTGAGTCGCAAAGCCTCATTGGTAGCTCGAACATGTTACGTTTAGACTCAGTTACCCACCCAGCCCAACATTTCACATAGAATCCACCGAATGATCGAGCAGGTTAACTGTTCAGGCAGGATTTCTTGAGCAGTTCATTCTGCAGAACATCATAGAACGTATAACTAAGCGTCAGCTTCTGATTTACAAGTCGTTGGAAGTGACAACTAGAGAACACCTTTGTTGTAGTCTGCATCGGTGGCTCGGGATTGAATTACCGAGTCCAACAACATGTCAACTGTTTTTCACTGGAACGCAATCAAAGATGCTTTTTCGTTTCGGAACTCAGTACGATTTCCATGTTCACGTGACAGAAAGTTTCGACTCTGGGATCAGTAAAAACTGGGAACTGATAAGTGCTTGGAGCAAACATAGTCGGGAATTGAAACTCGCACTCGAAAGACATAACACGTATCAAACCCTACACTGATCAACACGATGGCATGAGTTTTGTCAAAGAATGTGCACAATCAAAGCGTCAATGTTCATCCGTTGTGTTGATCCAACAGAGTTATTACCGTTTCACAGGTAATGATCGCATAAAATAGAGAAAAGAGAAGGGATGGAGAAGAACTGGAGGTGATCGGTGTCAGAACAATGTGGCTATCGAGACAACGAAACATTTTGACGGTTTCAGATCATTTATGCCGCCGGGAGAGAGTTGAGAGTTGCAGGGTTACAACCGGAGCACAAATAACCGGCAAGGTATTGCAATTTAAAAGTCAAAAATGAACAGCAGCATAATCGAAAACTCACAATTTTGATCAGAATCCTCGATCAGGATTCGCAGTTTTTGCACACAAAGCTAAGAACGGAGAAAAAGGGGCTATTTACGACAGACGTGAGAGAACGAGTGTAAAACAATGTAAAAGCTAGGCGTGTAACAACGACTTGAATTCACACCGCAGATTATTGTTTCTTAACACCTAGTCTGTACACCATCAGATCAGTGAAGTTCGATAAAAGACATTGGAAAGCGGAAAAAATCGGTTTTGAGCTCATCAATACAGATTAAGGAAGAGCACGCTCGGTACTAGAAACAAGCCACCTGACAGAGGTGTAGGAAATTGAAAAAGATACGAAAGAAAGTCAGAATGATCATATCCATCGAACGAAAATCGGATAAGAACGTTGGTGAGCTAACCTGGATGGAGGCGTGGTGATTCGGAACACCTGAGGAGATGGAGATCAGAACTGGATGAATTGCGACAATCGACAAAGATAAACATGATTGACCAGCGGAGAGCACAGAGTGAACGCGTCGCGCGTTTGAACAGGGAGGAAACCATACAAGAGTGGGGTTAAAAGTTTCCAAAACAGTAGTCAAGTTGACAGTTACGAAAAAGTAGGCCAAGAATAGAACTGCAAATAACCGAACTGAGACCACCGGACTGCGTCAAACGATCTTGTCTAATTAGGTGAGTTTGAGTCAGCAACACAAACAGCAAGCCAACACGCTGTGAGCGCCCAACCAACTGAGTCGCAAAGCCTCATTGGTAGCTCGAACATGTTACGTTTAGACTCAGTTACCCACCCAGCCCAACATTTCACATAGAATCCACCGAATGATCGAGCAGGTTAACTGTTCAGGCAGGATTTCTTGAGCAGTTCAAGCTGGAACTCCGAACGCCACCGCTGAGCACTTAAACTGTATTACTTATAGGCAGCATGGCAGAGTTGATGATGTAGATAAGACCCAATTGTGAAGAATCGGGGTCTTCGGCTGGATTCGAACTAGGGGGAGAATCAGCATGTGCAAACGAGAAGAACGCTCTACCAGGTGAGCTGCGAAGCCAAGCCAGGAGCTCGAAAATGTCACATTTTGGCCTTATTACCCACTCACCCCACTGGTCATCGTCACAACGGCTCTGAGCCTAATCAGGAAGGTGCATTGGCTTGGGCCGCGCTCTTCCCAGTAGTCATGTGGAATATCCTAGAAGATGGACACGTTACTAAAAAGTTTAAAAGTTAAAATAACTCTGGGTAGAAGAACTAGAAATGGTGTGAATAAAGTTACGCTAGTGGCTGCGACACTGCCGTTTCGGATAACGTTTCTAACCAGAGATTTGAGTGGTCACGAGGACCCCAACCGGACAGGCGACTCCTATGCAGCTTAATTAGTGGAATACTCAAAGTCTTCATATTTCATAACCATGTTGCTGTCTTAACATCACGGTTTTACACACGCGTTGATGATCTTGGCATATGACGGATACAGTAATCACGGTATGCGAGCTTTGACGTCAAGGCTCACTTCCAGTGAGCGCATACGGCCGCTTGATATGAGTTTATAGGTGAAAAAAGTTCGTTACTTGGTGACAGCGTGAGACCTCACCAGGAATCGTGATAAATGTCACTTATGTTGTGAGTGACTGCATTGACCGAACAACTGATTCACTCCTCCTTGTCAATTGCCTACCCATTCTTTATCATGACACGAATGCCGGTCCCCTTGCATACGGTTGTGTGTCAAACAACATTACAGCAGATATCACATTAAGTTAGTCAGTTGGGCTGTGTCATTGGTCGCCCAGACATACACAGCCAACTGGGGTCATGGTGTTGTGAATAGTCGTGGTTGTATGAGGGCCGATGTGTCGCCAGGACGCTCACGTCTTGACCTAGACAGGAAAATGATTAACGTTCTCAACCAAAGCCTTTGACTCCAAAGCCTGTCCGGGAAAGCAGCGGGTGGGTTGCAGTGCACCAACACTAATACTCTTTCCGAAAAAAGATGCCAACTTTCTACCAACCCTCAACCTGGAGGACCCGGAGACTGTGGTTTGTCAGACCTCTGCCTATTCACCTGCCTGGTATGAGCGACCCTGTCGGTGTGGTGGCTACACCGTCCAGTTTAGCCTCATAGGCCATCGAGATTCGCAAGCCCTCACACCACGTCAAGGTCCACCAAACTGGAGTATTCAATGCTCGAAACAAATACCATTTATAATTATCACTGAAGTCAGAAAAAACGACACACATTTACTACCTTATGAACGTAAGAAAGTGTAGAGATGTTACCAGGTTACCTAGAAAATAACACCAACAAACATAAAGGTTTCCGTTCTACAAACACAGCATTCAGCAGACGGACCTCGAAATTGTCAGTTAGTTGATGAAGGGAGTTGGAAACATGCTCGAACACCGTCTCATTCAGTACATTTCGATGCACCTTCACAAACGCATACTATTGTTAGCAGAGTGAACGTATGGCGAAATCAAACTGTTCACCAATGGATCAAGGAACGAAATCATAAACACACAGTCGACCAGACGTATCAACGATGGCAGAGGTTAGCAGACACTCAATTCACGTCGTTTACAAAGAGTTACACAAGGCATAAAAAACAACGTGGGAATAAAGGAGACGTGGGTAACAACACTTACCGGCAATCACTGTGTTGATGCACTCATACAGAAGTGACATTGCTGAAGTGCTGCAAAGTGGAACAGAACGATTAGTTAACTACGCATAGTAAAGAAGCATAAATACATGCAAGAACTCGATGCAATCCATTACGACAAAGCTGATGCACAAAACTGTCCATGGCTGTATGAAATAATTAATGTTTCATGACTGAGTAAATGAATGAAGCTAGTCTCTATAATCTTCAAAAAGCTCCATCATACTGGGCCGAGACAGCTAAATTTGCGGCCACTGGTTTCGATCTCTAGATACCTCTTAAAGAGCACTTGATAGATCATGATCCAGTCCGACAGCGAAAAATCCATAGATGACTCAGACGATAGAAAACACCGTGCGATGTACAGATTGTATACATTGAACAGGTAGTATCAAAATATAAACAAGTCCTGAGTCTCTGAAAGCCTTAAAACAAACGTCAAATCTCGTCACTAACATTTTCAACCTTGAAGCACGGCCGTGGATACAAGAGTTCGGACTGCCCTCGAACCTGATAGCACTTTACGAAGTGGCAGATTAATAAACACGTAGAAATGCGTAAAGAAAAACGAGACGAAAAGGATGAGAATTTGGGAAGAAAAAGAAGAGTAAACGAACTTATGCATGTAGGCTTGTCATCAACTGTGAAACTGATAGATCAAGAGGTATTTTCGATCCTACGCAAAGGGGCAGTTAAAATAATCCTAGCACGTGACCACGTCATCACCTGACCATCTTATGGATTTTTCCAGCCGTCAGCAGCCACGTTGGATAGTGCGCAGTGCGGAAGGCGCCCTGTCAGCATACAAGGCAAATGACCCAATCAATATATACTGTGCTTTCTCATTACCTCGGCTATCGGTCGTCAGTCCAGAAAGTCATTTATTGTAAAACAACGTCTAGCTGAATGCAGCAAAGGGTTTGGTCAGTGTGTGAAATATCTAACTTGAATTTCTTAACTCAATCAAACATCGCAGTCACCTTAATGTTGCCACATTTAACCTGTAAAAACTTTACGACGATCTTCCTTATATAACGGGAGTCTATTCATGTCATACACTGCGAAGTCCTCACATTCCCTTGTAACACGTGTAGAAGGTCACCATGCCGCGAGCACTGAAAAAAATAGCAGATGGCCTACGGCTGTAAAGCATGCGTGGAATACGGTCTCCTCCAACACTGTCCACGTCAACGTGCACGTTAACCAGTTAGTTTCTTGTAGTGGAGTGGGTTCAGCAGAAAACTGTAAATTAAAACAATCTTCCAGTGTTGCTCAACATATATCAACGTACAGAGGTGATCATCAATCATCAACAACGTGAACATTTGTGGGGGACTTCGGAAACAATGTGCTATCGCCAAATTGTGTTGTGCGTTTCGCAAAACTGTTCGCAACGTGACCATGCAAGAGGGATTGTCTATTCTACAAATTAACAATAGTGTCGTCAAAAAAGGTGTCACTCTGAAGCACACCAACCGTTAGGTGGGGCCAATGAGATACCACGAAGCCCTTACAGCGAGGTATCATATGACGGAGGGTGAGGCACTGTGCTAGCCTGTTGCGAGTTGAAGTGGCAAACGTGGCAAACGATGGATAATGAGACGTTACATTCATGAAAGAAACAGGGTTACAAATTAATACAAATCGGATTTATCGAAACCTAACAACTTTTCGATAAAATCTGAGACATCTACGCAGTTCACGTTATTCGGACTCTACTCTAGCAACCCACACGTGTGTATAACGAAGATCTCAACTTTGAATTAAGACGAGCACATTTATAGTTCCATCCGTACGTTTCCATGAGACATCTACAGGTTTGGTCACTAAATTTGCTTAGTTTTCCTCGACCGCAGGGCTGTTTATGACGGAAAATAGTGTGATCCAACGTGAGAGTAAACAGCGTTCTGAGCAAAACACAGCCAGCTGTCCAAAGCAGATTCAGATGTACGCAGGCACTTCTAATTTCGTTCAATTTGTAGACTTCATGAAACCTGGAAAACTAGAATGCAAAAATGTTGCTGCGTGCATGGAGAATGTTGGCTCCATATGGAGGATACTTTTGCCATGTGACAATTTCGCTTTCCTTTATATCACTGCTATTTATTAATTGGTTTGCATACAGTGACCGTTTGAGGTGACCAGCACCCTTGTATTTTTTTAATAAAATTTCGGCTGGGGCCAGGCGACCGTTTCTTAAATTTTCCGTAAAGTAACAAAGTATGTTTATCAACGAAAGTGTACGACAAGCGTTTCCAGGAGTATCGTCAAAAAATGATTGATAATTACAAGAAATAAGTGTTAATCCAGTAAAAAAGCACGATAAAATTCGACGGAGAAATGATGTAAAGAGAGTAGAGTGAAAATACCGGTGGAAACAGAGAATTGGGGAGTACTGACATAGTGCGCATAAAGATTCGATTGGAAAACAAGATAACTCATACATTACTGATGATAACTCATATAGGCGAACATATGTTTTCGACAGTCGAACTTCAGGTCGGTACGATTATAAAGAGAGTCAAATTTGACCGAAATATTGCACAGCGACAACCAGCAGTGGAAAATTTCACAGATCGCGAACGCGGGTTGTTCAATGCTTTCGTGAAAGAGGTGGTTGTCAAACGGACTCAGAAGAAACGAGCTTCACTATCGCGCAGTCTCTGTCATTCCAGGCCGCAAGCAGAATATTAAAGTCAACCAGAAACGTACGTACACAACTTTTCCAATTTGCAACCTGATTGTGTCACAAGGCGCTCTCACTCGGTTCTAGGTTCTACTGTTCGTAAATTAGGAACGTCTGAGGTGCAATTTGGGAATCTTTTTGGTCGAACTAATTACATAACTCTACTTCCGCCAGATGACCTTGAGTTAATTAGAATCACACTTGTTAATTGCTGTCATTTACACTGTAAGCGTACGTGAAGAAAGAAAGCGCCTTTGACTGAAGAGTAAGTGGACTAACTGAAGAAGTTTCAACAGAATCCAGATACTCTCCTCAGTAGACCAGATAAAGGAGTTGGAATCGTCATCTCGAATAGGAGCGATTATATTGAGAAAAAGAATAATATTCTCGCAGACTAGAGCAAGTTTCGTAGAGGCGCCAAATGAAGACAACACTGAGTATGCTGAAAATCACGTCACCAAATATCCCAAGTCATTGGGGGATGAAAATATGATAACCGTCACGTCTTAAGAGCAACTACAAACACAGGGTTCTATCATACCTAGTCTCTATGGGCTACCGAAAGCACACAAACCTGGTGTGTCAGTTCGTCCAATAATTGATACGGTGATTTGGTATTGCCACTCGACGGCGAAGTGGGTTGTGAAACTGACTAAACGCGTCCGAAAAACGACTATCCGTTCAGTCTACGTGATACGTTTGAATCTATTGAGTGCATAAAGAACTTTAACATGAATCCTTAGAAATCACGCTCATTGGACGCAGTTTAGTTATTCACAAACGTACCGCTGCTAGAAACAGTCAGTTATATATGTGGCTACGTGTCTGAGACTGTTAGGAAAACCACTTTTTCCCAAAAAAAACTCGCTATATTTCCCAAGGGAAATAGATGCTTCGATTTTGAGAACTCGAATGCCCGCCATCATTCTGGAAGATTCGAGTTCGCGCGCT
The DNA here is from genome assembly GCA_008508345.1 of Paragonimus westermani. Classification (NCBI taxonomy): domain Eukaryota; kingdom Metazoa; phylum Platyhelminthes; class Trematoda; order Plagiorchiida; family Troglotrematidae; genus Paragonimus; species Paragonimus westermani. Next base: position 43,057 of record QNGE01000539.1, on the reverse strand, counting down.
TGCTTCCGATTGGCCCGTTCAGTGTCCTAGGACCAAGACCACTGACAACCTATAAATACATCCGTTTTGAACCACTGTTTTGCCTTCGGGCTGAGCAGCAAATAAAGCTCGTTTGAAGGCCGTCTTTCTCCTTTCTTGTTGGGGGGTTCTAAGTTGCGAGAGTTAGGTCCGAGTACTTGCGTTCCGATTATTCTTATCGTTTGCGACATCGTTGCGTTTCATTCGTGATCGATGTACTGCTTGCGGTCTTCCTGTCCGTTCTTGCCTTCCTCTCTCAGAGGGTCGTAACAGAGACCGAATTCGATATCGGGTTACCACTACTGAAATTGAAAGAGCTTCTGCTCCGATGCACATTCGATGTACAACTGTTATTCAACGGTGTGTTGTATCGAAATACAGATGGTGTAGCAATGGGAACCCTACTCGCACCTCTTCTGGTCGATATTTTCATGGGAAGCATGTGTGCATCGTGCTTCAATCTACCGTCAGCGAGTTCAGTCAGTACCACCAATGTGTAGACGATATACTTACCATTATACTCATATACTTATATATTTGGGGTAATTGAAAAAGGGGCACACACTGAGTAGTGAACGATTTGTTGTGAAGTTCAAAATCCATACTAGGATCTGTTATCAAACAAATAAATGTGTCGGAATGAGATTGTATTGCCGATCACCGTGTCCGCCTGTCGGTCTGTCTTCGCTCGTTTTTCGTTTCAATATCAACGATGCTGACGTAGTGGCTGTCTACGTCTACGTGTCGATTGAACGAATTCCACGAATAGAGAACTTCCATTACAAGCCGTTCCCTTTTCATATTTGCCCGCGCGACTACTTTCGCATGGTCTATGTTGACTTCGTGACCTGTGTCCACGCAGTGGTACCACAGTTGTGATCTAGGGTTGGCTCGTCGCATCGTTAATTTGTGTTCGTGCACGCGTTTGCGCAGTTGTCTGTCTGTCTCCCCATATATATATATATATATATATATATATATATATATATATCGCTAATATTATTACTAATCCGACAAGTTCAATTGCACCCACCAACCGCATTAATCACAAGAATACCCACAGAGGTCAACACACAAAATTTCGCAGTTTTGTACCCCTAAAACAAAAGAGAAATCTAGCGCATTCCCCGAGTGACAGCGTACAGAATTTATTCAGCGGATATGTTAAGCAATGAACTCGAATTCATAGAGAACGTACTCTGGGATAACAGCTGCCCGGAACGATTTACCAGAAAGTCACCTAAACCTGAAGTGCAGGACGTAAGAAAGAAGCTTGTGTGTATTCGAGTGTCATTCAAAGGTGTCGACGCCGCAGAGTGGCCGACAAGCAGGCTCAACCAAGCAGTCAACAAGATATGTCATAATTGAGCTCTGTGTCCAATTCACCATACCCCCAGTTCTCAGGTTTTATAACAAAGATAGACCAATAGTTCAGACCTTACCTATGTGTACCTACTCAATCTTGTGGAGCAGGTTATATCGGTCGAACGTCAAGACGGCTTTCCAAACGAATCCGAGAACACTACCCACGGTGGCTGGAGCACGGGGAAACATGATCGGTCAACACTGTTTTCCTCACCGAAAGTGGGCACCAGGTGAATGGCATACCGCGTGCCGGGTAACCTATCAGAAGTCGTCCGACTGAAAAAATTCTGTACTGCCGAGGTCATCGGAATCAGGCTGCTTGAGTCGGTGTTATATCATCAAAAGCGGCTTGTCCAGGCGCTGCATCTACCATGGCCACAAATCCACCTGATAGATGGCCAACCTGCGCGATCAAACAAATTGACGTGTGTGGCGCAATAGACCAATAAGGCCATTGCCAACTGACTGACCAGTGACCTAGTTTCTCTGCGATAAGTTCAATCAATATCTCCATCTGAATCTATCAACTCCCTCCATAATTCTACGGCCTGGAGATGATTTATTGAGAAAAAAATGGTCGTCTATGTCCTTAGTCTCATTTCGTAATGGGTATAATTGAAACGCTGAGGTAACTCGTATGCATGCGACCAAACACACAACGGTTGCTTTCGGTGCAAGCATCCATTCGCATCCATACATCTAAATACATTTACATTCACATGTACCAGAAGAGGTACTGTACAAACCATGTGAAAACGATCAGTTCATCCAATGATTCGTGAAGCGGAAGCGCAATAAAGTCAGTCACGTACAAGACAAACTCCAAGTGGATGACGAAACCACCGAGGACAAGCAGGGCAGAAGCAAAAATCTACATTTTTCAATTCTAAAACGTTCAAGCATGGAAACGTTCGGACTACCTCAATGGTCAGCCAATCAAAGCGGGGACAAAAAAGATTGAAAATGTCTTACCTGTGGATAAGATTGGTTAAAGGTTCAATCAGCTTCTTTCCCAGCCTAGGTTCAATAGGAGTTAGAGCGCCAAACTGCAACGGAGAACGAAGACAGACAGGCATGGCAAGAACATTTGTGTGCGTGTATGTATGTTAGGTTGGATCAGGTTACAGGGCCTCGACAGAGTTCGGTACAATAACGTCCGAACACTGACATTCCGGTTACCCAGCTGATGCTGACATGAATGCGTACTAACTCAACGGCGACCGTTCAGAGAAACAGAGAGATCATAAGGACTGGGTGTCATGATAGGCTGACTGTAACGACGAACGGAAGGCCGTCAACAAAACAGCATTACTTAAAGATCTCGACCACAGCGGGACACGATTAACACGGGTCACAAAATCGGTCTGAAATGATTTATACACATCGTTACCTAGTAACCGCCTTTTACAAGCACACTTGCTGATCTTCTGCTAAACGGATCATTTGCCAAAATTGGGTTGTAGGATGGGCAGGGGACCACGTATACAGAACCATTTCACAGTTAGAAGCTGTTAATATTGCAGCATTCTGCTCAACTGTGTGCCTGAATGAAACAGTTGGGACTTTTAAAATTCCACCTAATCAGCAAATACGCGAGGCAACCTGCATTACAAATTTCCCAGCCCCCGACCACGGATCCCGAAACATGCGTACCTGATAAAATACTGTTTCAGTGTGCAGCAATGTTCGTTGCTGATATGATTTAGTCAAGTTCACCCTTACTCACTTCCACTAGTTTTTCCTTCATACCCATAAACAGTCCAACAGAGGTGTACTAACAAAACTCTCTCTCTCTCTCACGTTACAGCCTATGAACCCGAAATAAAAGAGGTTTATATATTGGTTCAAAAACTGAAAAATACATAACTTTATCTAGCTTATAGTGGAAGGGGAACAAGGTAAGTTACTGCTGGGCGGCTACAACGTTTCTCTAACGAAAAGTAAGCTATTGAAAGAAAGATAGGTTGACAACGGTTCGACGGCATATAGAACCTACCAATTTGATTATTTTGATAAGGACCCAGTTATTTGTCGAACTGGTCATGAGTTTGAAAAAAATTGGAGCAAGTGATAAGTAATTCTTCGGGTTTTTTCGAGCAAGTTCGCAGATAACGTTCACAGCAGCAGACTGAACACCTGTGAACCAACGATACAGGAGGAAAACAAACTGCACCAAAGACAGCATGTGAGAACATTGGGGCATGGTATAACCCTGGCTTTCTCAATGCAGTTGTCAGCTAACTGTCCAAACTGATAAGTGACGTCTAGGGTTGATGGGAAAGAATGCAAAACGACCAGATGACACCATTGTACAATAGATCGGCCTTGTTCACACTATCGACCATGTTTTCTAGACATATTAACTATTTCTTTCCTACCAGTAACCACTGCAATGAATTCAAAACACTCGAGGTATTAAATTTAAAGTATTCAAGGCATCTGGTCACCATTGGCACAAACGGTTGCTTAGAGTCATTCTATCAATTTGCCAAATAAATGTCATCAGGGATTGTCGAATGCTGAAGTCACTGGAACTCGACCCTTTAACCTACCCCTCTTCATCCCTAAATTTTTCATTCAGGCTTTGAAACTGTTTTGGCTCATCCCCATTCTTCAGATGGCGTTTTGATCTTTACCTGACATCAATTCATTTGATCTCATCCAAGCATTCTTCCTCTACGTGCCCCATTACTGTCCTGCACAACTGTGACAGGATTGCCAACATGAATGTTGCCCCGATGGCCGATCAGACTCATGTCATTTGCTGCGATACTCTTGATGAAACCTAAACCCTAACTTATCGCTTACACGACCAGCTTAGAGAAATTGACGTTACGTGATACTGTTTTCCAACCTCATGCACCTTTAAGGCTAGCGGTTTTCAATTCGCGAATATTACGGCTTCGGGACGACAGCCAACCTTATCTCGTATCTTAGAAACCCTCATCACTGATGTAAGTCGTCCTTCGAAAATAAACATCCAAGAATCTAGCGTTGTGAACCCAGAAGGCGGGTGGTACAGGAGTTTTATTTGGGGGAAACCAACACACGACTGATGCGTCTCAACGGGCCTACGAACAGAAACACTCATTTGCACGTCACACTCAGTTTCGCCATGTGGCGAAAGCCATTGTACGTGATGCTGCCCACTAACGATCCTTCCCGTATCTCTCCCGTATTTATCCCGCGATCATTTCGATCCATGCCGCTACTGAATAGTGGTGTAAGTAGTATGGTGCGACCGTCTGTCCTCAATACACTAGTTCAGTGGCTTGATTAACGCCCCCACCTATTTTTGACACAGACCCATGAGTTTCTACAGAGACCCTGAATCAGTGGCAGCTACATAGATTAGTATCGGTGTTGTTCAGACAAATAGGTCTGAAACCTTCCTGTTGGTCTGGGTTCCGGTTGGAAGACGACTTCGCAGTAAAACCTAAAAAGTTGGTGCAGAATGAATTGTCATAAGACTGAACTGGAGCGGCTTCTTGGTTGGAGAAAGTTCGGCCAATCAAAGCTCAGGCCCAAGCTGTCACAAGCGAAATCGGGGTTGATCGACACCAAACAATTAGGAACGGCGACCAGCTGCCATAACGAATTTGCTAATGAGAGGGGATAAGTAAAAGAGGTTGTTTGAAAGTGCTTCAGGTTTCAACACCCGAGTTGCTTGAGTCAAGGTCGTGGAACGTAACAAAGAACGTGCCAATCAAAATGCAAAACGCTTTTCGTCCAACAGCAACCATAAACACTGCTGTTTCTCTATAAAAAGATATCGCTACTCCAATAAATCGAGACTGCTTAGTGCTACTCAGACCAGTGTTGATTGGGGTTCCTCGATTTAGCAACCCAGTACGCGACATGAGTCGACTACAAGATGATATACGCACCCTAACTGATACATGTACGCTCTAGAAGAATGCAGCTTGGAGATAACCAAAGGTCAGTGCTACAAGCGTTCCCACGACCTTCTTCGTCTAGCACCAGGCGTTGGCAGTCGAAGGCCCGAGTCGGCCGCTTGTCGTCAAATGAGACTTGACTGGAGAGCTAGCTCACAAGACAGTTTCAGCCACGATAACGAGAGGACTCCCGAGCTTAGGTTCAAGTTACCGTCTGTTCCTCGTCAGTACCGAATTCAGTCACCGGAAAAGCTATCTACCACTCGTTGTCTTCCCTTTACACCATTGGCGTGGGCCAAAATGAACTACATTGCGATTAGCCACAGGTGTCGAGGGTGAATTCAAGACTGCTACTAGTACCGGTCGACCTACCCCGACCTTAATTACACACTGGTGTGCGTCAGTGCCCACGGTTTTTGATGGTGTCCATTTGAACAGCTTGAACCTGCTGTCCGATCCCGTTTTACCAAACTGATTTCTCCAGTATGATAAGATCTACTCCACTACGTAGCTTGGAACAAAACCAGGTACACTTACAGGAAGGTTTTCATTCAACGAAATCTACGCAACTCTACGCTGTGGATCACCAGGTTTCTGTGCGTTCTTCAAAATCCTTAAAACACGTCGGTTAATACCGATCGATAGTGAGCGTCATGAAGCGTGGCCACGCGAAAAGCACACGAACTGACTAGAAAAACTGATGGTCAAAATGCGCAACTGAGATGGAATTTGCTGCTGCATCTGGGAATTCCCGGAATCTGTTCCATATTATTCGGGTTACAAGTACCGAAATACCAGGTGAACCGACTAGCGAAAGACGCCTGGAACGCTCGATAGATCACATCTGGGCCGACCAGTTTAATTTGAGGACACGATAGCAGTCCACGGTCTGTACCACAGGAACGGAGATCTGAGTTCTTGATCGCCACAAGGCACTCGGCTTAAATGACCCTTCACCGGCTCTTTTCATTGAGATTTTCTTGTTCACTCAGTTTCCCAAGGTTTTGAAGAGTGAGAAAGTCCTTTCTTTCTGGAGAGAATCGGGTGTTATTCCAGTTTTTAAAGAAGGCCCGCACAACGTGTGCACCAAGCATCAAGAGATCCGTCTGATTTCAGCCGCGTCCAAGTTTCTAATACCTGTTACGCTTTGCAGGCCATCCGAAAAGTGTGAAAAGCAATGCCGTGAGAAGCGAAGTGGATCACGCGCAGGCTGTGGGTGCATCAAAGAAACCTTCAATTTCCGTCACTCGCTCGAATATCGCTATGTCTACAGAGGGCCATGATCGTAGGTACTGGGACAGCATTCGATTCTGTCAGCAGAGGTGTCCTAAGAAATTGCTTGGTGGATATGGGTACTTGAGGAGTAAATCTGGGTTCACTCTAAAGGTACTACACGGTCAGACCTCAGGTAAAGTTAATGCGTACGACAGACTGTTACCACCCATCCCGACCTTCAACAGGGTGCGGCCAGACTAGCAAATCTAACTACCGCTCTTTAACTTTGGGAATGACGATGTCATGCACAAAGCTGTGAAGAGATCCAATAATGGTGACGTTGGGTACCTACCCGGAAACAGTTATAGACTTAGACTAGACCGTAAATGTCGTCTTGCTTGACGACAACGTGTAAGTAGCCCGAGAAGCCCCGGACCACTTGCAGATTCGGACATTACAATATGGTATGTGTTTCGCGCCCTCCATATGCAATAATACCTCAAGAATAGCATAGGATCGCGTCTACATTCACCCCAGGTAAGGATAGTGTACCCAGCCGAAAGTTTTGTCAACCTTGAGTGTTGTATTAGAGCTAATAGTGGTGTTTAGGAAGAGATTACCTGACATGCCGTTGAAATTTGGTCGGCGCCTAGTGACCGGAGACAACTCTGAAGTCAGTGTGACGTTTCTTGTCAAAGAGTGCAATGCACGATACACGTAGTGAGAAACATGGTCATTCTCAGTCGATGATGCTCATAGGATACTTAACATTGACAAGTCTGCGCAGCAATGCTTGTATAGTGGCAACACCATGTGAACAACGATAATTTACAGCAAAGCGTTTGTTGGGAATACAAAGCCTCTATCTAAGCAAAATAGTATCACATCGGTTAAGGGGGCTTGGATACGTTTAATGTAGCCTACAAAGCGCCTACCACATCACACATTGTTTGTATTCCCTGGGTGTGGCTAGGAAAACCGACACACCGCGCGGCCTATGACTGAGCGTAGGGGCTTAAAGAAACTTGCATCAGCTTTAGTCTGTTAGCCACACTCGGCTCCCTGGTTGAATCTTAAAATCTGCTGAATATTGTCCGTTACCGACACTGAAGGATGTGGCCGGAAGTCGTGATCAGTAATGGAAGTTAAAATAGGTTTATCATTTTGACTGACCTTGCCATTAACTATTTACACTCCTTTGCGAAAAAATATAAAGGAATTTGGAAATCAGCGTGCAGTCTAGGGCTGAGAAGATTTTTCTCTTTATTTAATTATCGCTGTACTTCTTCCTACCGTCCACTTATTTTTCTACTAGCTGTATCTGATACATGGTTTTGAAATGACACTTGATCTTGTTTCGGACTTGTGCAATACTGTTACTACCACTGTTCTTCATTTTTAGCACCATCATCGTCTTGTTATTATTACTAGTGCTGTGATGTAAATGTGATATGATTTAACTAGAGGTGAATCATTGTGAGTATGTTCTTCACATTACGCTTTCATTAAAACTTCCTTCACATACCAGGGTCTGGATCTTCCAACTTCTCTTTTAACTTCGGAAAACAAACTCGGAGAGCTTCGGGGTGGTTGAGGAACACTTTGTACAGCAGAAGCACGGCTTTCTTCCTCAGATAAGGTTTTGTAGAGGTAGTCTGTAATCAACCAGAAGATGAAACGGTGAGTGTCAGATCGGAAATGTGGCTGAAAATGACATTACTACTTATGTATGTTGCAAAAAAATGCTGTCTGCACGAGTAAAAGTATTGCGAACTTTGAATAACAATATTACCATACAGAGAACTGTTTTAAAAAGGTCTAAGAACAATTTAAATTGTGTGCACTTATGTTCATGAAACAAACTTATGCAACCACAGGTTGCACGTTTATCTTAATTAGCGGAAACAAATACTATACTTGTGTTAACTCGGGTACTCCTCCACATTATCACGACTGAAAACATGATAGTATCTGGCACCGATGCTTGACCGCCATAAGACGATGAGGAGGGTCCGGTAATTGAGAAAGCTGGCTTAATGTCATTAGATGCGTCCCCAAGCTGAGAAACAGCGGGAAACCTTTCACGTGAACGTTAACTGTTAAATAAACGACTGTGGATAATGCACAGAAGCAGAATCAATGTGGTGGATTCAAGGTTGAGCATCCATACTTCACGCACGCCCTTTGATAGTACTACAATTTAACGGATGTTGCTGCGTTAGAAGAGGTTGTCAAGTAACCACAGTGAAAGCAAATGGTCACCTATATATAAAACATCCTTCCCCAGTTACGAATTTGAACAGTGAAATCAGAAGACCGGTTTTGCAAGATGGTAATACCATTTCGTATGTTCTCGTCAGTTGCTAACACATAACAGCGGTGAAAATAAAAAATGTTTAGGCGATTTAAGTTCATGCATCAAGTCAATGTATACACTGGTCTGTCATTGGTCAAAACCATGGCAGACGGAGGTTCAAGGTCAATAGCTTTTGCACACAGAGGACCGGCTTGCTACGCGTGACTAGCAGCGCTTCGAGTGATTTAAGAATGACAGGCTTGTGATGACGCATCAACACGCGGAAAGCGTTTGTCGGGTCGACCACATGACCGGTCTCTAGCAGGTGTCTGGCGATCGAAGAAGCCGGCTTGCGTTGTTTGGTAGGGTCGCGTCGGGTCACACCACACATCAAGTCCTCGATATACTTGGGCACGTGTTCCTTCATTCTAAGGCGCAGGGATCGATCAGTTCTGCCAATGTAAACGTCACCGCAGCTGCAGGTGAACTGGTAGATACAGTGTGAAGTGGACAGCTCTGAAGTCCGCGTCTTGATGTGAGGAAGGGTGAGCGATTTGGTGCGACTGAGTAAGCGCAGTGTAGCTGCATTATACGTCCTTTGGATGGCCTGCATCAGTCGTCGCGTTAGAAACGACATATTACTATCTCCTTTGTACGGTAACTGCATGTACACCGGTTTCTTCGGGACAGACGTTTCCTGTGGGTTTATTAATTTCGGCTTACTGTGAAAGGCAATGAAACCCAGTGGATAACCGTTGGAGACCAAGGTGTCGAATAAATTTCAGCTCGGCAGCTAGTGTATCACCGGTACATATAATTCGCGCTCTGTGAAACAGACAACGAACCAACGAGCGTGTGTTGTATGGGTGAGAAACTGTTGAAATTCAAATAGTCCTCCCCAGGTAGACTTGCGATGTACCGATCGACACACTGTACCGTCATTTCGTCGCTATATAGCATGCTGTCCGCGCGGTGCGTAGAAATAGTTGTTCTCTAATATTCAGGGACAAAACCCAGTAAAGACGTAGAATTGTCAGTGAACGACGGTTCCAATGAAAGGAAAAGGGGCCGCGAACACCTTGAACAACTAGGCTTCCGCCAAAGAAACCAACCTGGCCACCAGACCAAGGCAGTAGGAAAAAGGCATTGCAACAATCCTACGGGTCATGCATTCCCAGACTTACTACACATGGTCCGCTTTTCTTTGGAATTATTGCTTTGGGGAGTTTCCGTCGCTATCTCAAGCAAGGTACATCAGGCATTGTCGACAAAGAAACACCATCAGAGGGGCGCAAGACCGAAACATGTGCTGCCGGTCTTCAGTGAATCGTAAACGCGAACTTCGCTTGGCTACTTCGTAGGCTGGGTTCGGAAACAAAGGGTCCGGGAGAGGCCCTTTGAGTAAACACCCTATTTCGACAAGGATAACCGGGAGGTGGCCCGCCTGCACGGCAAGTGTGCATTGATGAGGCTATCTACATTTATGAGCTCTGCATTCTTCTAGTACTCGTACTAATTGGCCGAGGTATTGATGACTAACCACACACTCATATCGCATCTTACAGTACCATCAAAGCCGTTTTCATAACCCTCTCGTCTAGTAAACGGAATTTATCATTTTCCAACCTAGTGCTCAAAAATCCACAGGATATTTGCGTCAGCTGATGCTCGCGACGGAAGTTATGAGGGTTCATCAAATCCTGAGGTATCACCGTTGCTTTATCTGTGAAAAACTGTCAAGCTTACCAACTTCAATGTCCAAACACGCAGATAAACCAACAGGTAGCTCCGGCGAGTAGTTTGCACGCTCTCTTCATTGACATTTGAGGCTTTACTGGAGTGCACCTTCGGGATTAGAGTACGGTACAAAGCCTTTAGTCTCCATCAGCATATTTACAATGCGTGTAAAACCAGTGCCTGTTTAATGACTATACGGCACAAGCAACTGACCAAGCCAGTTCCACAGCAATCCTAAGTACGGACGCGGAGAAAGTCTTGTTGGATTGAGTCCTCATCAAGAGGTTACAACACACATAATTTGGTTGAAACTCAGAGACAGATCTTACCAATAGCTCAATATCCCCTTGCTCAAGGTGTGCAAACTCTGGTACTAATTGGAGGTTCGAGCGTTCGTGTAGGCAGGTCAGGGGCTGGCAGACACGACTTGGGTAAATGACACTATTACGACGTTCGTTGGACAACTTACAATGGTAATACTATTAGTGATCAACCTGCATCAATGGATGAGACTCACAGAGCAGTCTTTATGTGATACAATGTCTTGCTACGTTGAAATGCAGTGCTCGAAATACAGAGACCATGAGATACATAAATTTGCAACAGCTTTTCAAAGTTGTCTGGGCGACATGTCGTGCGTCAAACATAACACACCACCGCTTCTTTTCTATATCAGGACGGCCAAGCTGAGCATTTAAATTGTCCACTAGCACGAAGAAACAGTCTGGCCCGTCCCAGAGGGTCGGCAAGAGCGATCTAGAACGTATCCTTGGGTAATGACTGTACAACGCTCTTCTGGTCTGTCCCAGCATACTTTGACAGACTTGTTAAATCTGATAACGTACAAACGACTATTACGACCCAGTTAAACAAATATTGGTCTTCCCTAACACTCGGTACGACCTTCAATTCAGTTGGATCACGAGATTCTGCTTCGGAATACTGAGAGAAAACCGTTTGGATCGATACTGATCTAGGGATGAGCTCGAGTGAAAAAAAAGCTAGAACAGCATGTCTTCACAATACAGCACATGTGAAGCTCCAGACTTAAGGGAACACTCATCATATAAACTGGCTGACTTGATGGTAGAAATAAGGATGGCAAAAAAGTCACAGTAGGGTGGAGCGAGAAGACGGTGAGGGTTGAACGTCACCTTAGAGGGAGGAATAACTACACTGTCTTCCGTCCGATTGTATTGCGGAACAAAGAAACCAACAGCCAGTCTGACCAAAAAATTCGATCTGTGGAGAAAAACTAGATATGGTATTCGTAGGGCATCTATCAGTGGTTAATGGCTCAACAACTCGACTAACTCGGTAATAAAGAGCCGGCCAAGTCATAGATGATGATATTTGGTTTTGAATGTGGCCGTGTGCAAGCGTATTCTAAATTGCATCAGGCTTTCGAACGATATTAAAGTTACCTCACTGCATTAGGTAATATGTCGACAGTCACGGTCAACCTCTGAGCAGCCAGAGCACTCTTTTCCAAGGGAACCTTTTCTAATCCTCCCTCGTATATTCGGAAGAAAGCACTGCGGCAATTTTATAGAAGCAGGTCTGCTGTACGATCACAGGATCTAAGAGTGTGGCCGCTCTTCGTCTATCTGCTCCATTTTGGCATGTCTGACATGGCTGTAGCTGACAGAACTGAATTTCTAGTCAGCATGAGACCCCGGAGAAATACAGTGCGTAGGTCTGACCACCATTTGAATATAACAGAGTAGGTCGACACCATACATCGGCGAATATAGCGAATTTCGCTTAATTTGCCATTCGAGAGGATCCTGTGACATTGACGAATCAACAGGACTTAACTGGTTTTCTGGTCTTAATAATGAAGTTTTCAACGAAAATAATGTAAACGAGCATGATCAGGGCGCATCAATCACCGTTTACTACGTTAAATATGTCTTGTTAAGGAGCGCACCACTGTTGTTAATACATTCAATCACCTTTGGAAACAAACGAAAAACTCAACCAGGAAAAACACGCTGTAAAACTTGCTCCTTATTAGCAGTCAGTTTTCTGGAGTAATCATTTTGCACTGCGGTATGTACGTACTTACGATAACTTTGAGATTATCATATCTCACAAGATACTTCTAGATCAGGAGCGTAATATAAAGTGGGAGGGTTGTTCGACTGAGGTGGAGATAGTGGCTTCAGAGATGATGGGGGATCATCGTGTGGAGTAGAACCCAATGTTCTGCTGAACCACAGAGTGCTAGAGGGTTTCGGAAAAGTGGTATGCAGTCGAATGAACAAGCAAAGGTAGCTTTGTCAGATGCATACTCGATAAGTTGTCACTCAAATATGGTACTTTCTAAAGGTGATATCTTTTTCGTCGTGATTCAATCCAGTTACTTAAAGTTAATCGAGAAACAATAAATGTCCCGCGTTTGCGTGCTCCCAACGGCGGCTTGTATTCTTCAATTTGTGGGCTTTCACTAGNCAGCAAAATACCGCAACAAACAGTAGATAGTATTATATATTTCAGCATTCACAACGAAAATAATAATATCGTATGAGTTCTTTCTCAAAAAGTTCCGCTAGCACATTGTTTGTCTTAGTAAGTGTTATAAACCCACATTTCCACACCTAACGTGGAATTGCATTCGCCTTTCCGATATCCATATTTTCCACTGAGCGAGGAAACGTTTCTACGACGGATGAGCGCACGAAACTTTGTTTCGGCTGAACGGTTAGCGAAATGTTCAACTTTTTGAAAATTTTCGGGGAATCGACGAAATCCTGCGTTGGAATCTGCCAAATCGTTCGCTGGACCCTGGGATTTCCCGCTCTGCTTCGCCAACGCCGACCTATCTTGAATTTTCCGGAGGCCAATTTTATCCCCTAATGGCAAAACACTCCAGAGATGCGTTTGAGCATTCGTCCCGGAGTGTAGTGGATCTAAACAGTATAGGGAAACTCTGGTGTGAGTAGGAAGTCGAAATATGATTAAATGGAAAACAAATAACTCACAATAGTTCGTGGAGGCACGTTGGTGTATAAACCAACTACACCACTATATCAAATGAGGATTTTCACTGATACTGCTTGTTGTGTGTCCCCCAGATAGTCTCGATGTCACGACCGAGATAATTCCAACGACAGATAAATAAATAAATGATTAAATAAATTTGCCGAACTAAACGGTTGATTCCGCCGAATTCTAACTCTTATAAAGATTTGTACCCCACCGACCCTGAGCGCGAACAGAATGCAGAACTCGCAAACGCGGAAGTGTAATATTTTGAAATCATTGATTATTCTGTGTATCGATTAACCTCGTTCAAACAACATGTGTACATGTAAAGTTGAAGAAGATGAAAAGGCATGAATAACAATAAAAAATATGAAATAGAAAATAGTGTACAAAACGTTACAGGAGTAAACTTGTACTAATGAAAAAATTGTCCATCCCCTTACCTTGCAGAAGTTAAATTAGTTTAAGAACCAGTTTTTTGACGAAATCTGTGAAGCGACCGCCTCTGTTACGTGTGTCAAGGTTTTCATAAACTATATTCATTTTCCTTTCCATCACGGCCTTCTTGACGAAGGTCTTCACGTTTTGCTACTAATTACTTATTCGTTGTATGGTTGTAAATATCTGCAGTGAGCGCGCATAACCCAGCGTGCATCTCACATATGCGTTGAGAAATATTTATAATATTATTATATTATTATGATTACACCATCTTGATAAGCGCGTACTCCTGGTAAATCGGTACTTTCGTAGCGACTATAATAAATCATATTTTGATAGTCGCATTCATCTGTACATTTTCTATGATTTTGATTTTGTACCTACTTTTGTTTTAGTCAAGCTGGCCATTTTGTAACATCCGTCCCGGGGCTAACATACAACTCGCTCCGTGCCTCGCTAGCTTGACGTGTCTCTCTGAACTCTCTATTTTCCAGCGTTGGCAATAATATACGAAGTCAACGCGCTGAGACTTGGCTATTCACTGTCGATCGATTGTCGATAGTGCTAACTGACAGGGTTTTATTTTGTTGGATCAGTTCCAACACTTACTTCATCAATCGCAGCCTGGAATATGCCAGCTGATGCGTGTAATCCGAACGGTAAAACATTGTACTGAAATAAGCCCCAAGGGGTGTTAATCGTACTGATCACCTTGGAATCATACTCCAGTGGAATTTGTAAGTAATTGTTTGTCAGGTCAATTTTAGAAAATACTTTGCTGCCGTGCAGGGCTTTCATAAAAACATCCGGCTCCTCAGTTGTTCCTGCGCACTTTTTCTGTCTTGGATTAGGCGTTAATCTATAGTCACCGCATATCCTAGTTGATTTGCAATTTTTCATAACTATAACAACTGGTGTGGCCCATACTGATGAGTTAACCTGCTAGACTATACCGTTTTCCTTCAATCTGTTGAGAGCATTACGCACATATTCTCTCGGCCCCTTAGAATAACCTGGTCCCCTTGCACCTCCAGTTTGACTGGCTCTACTTTCATTCCTCCTGAAAGTTGTGAACGCCGAATGATCAGGATGCGTAACTTGGCCATTTTTGTAATTAGTATTTGAAATTAGCATTTAGTGAAAGAGCACAGTTGAGCCGTTTTAAAGCTTTTAATCCCAGAATAGCTGGACTTCCTTCCGACACCAAGAAACGCAATGGAATTAACTTGATGTCGTCACCAACAATCATTACATCAGCTTCACCTAGCAGAGCTAACCAATGACCAGTAACTTTGCGTGTTTTCATCGTTGTTGGTCTCATTTGAGCATCAGGAGCCAGGCGATCTAGTAGCGATTTGGAAATAATGGATTCGCTACTTTCTGTGTCCACAATGAATTCATACTTGCATCCTGGGTTAAACTTGGGGCATGTGTGGATAAATTACTCAGCCCTGGATTTTATTTGCAATGAATAAATAGTAGTGGACGCCTGTTTAGTACTTGTCTCTCTGACTAGGCTCAGGTGGCATTTCTGACTTCTACATACCTTCTTAATATGACCAGATGTACCGCATAAATGGTATATAACATTACTAAATCCGCAGGATGAGCGTAAGTGTAACTCACCGCACGAGAAACACTTGTTAAATTTCTTCGAACCGGGATTGCTGATGGGTGCATGAGAAGGCCTGCTCACCAGTTGACTTCGGGTGGCAATATGGGCTTTGGTATTCTGGAATAATGTCACGTTCGAGTCAGCTATATCAGCAGTGAAGTCATCCTTCTGCTCTCAGATGTCTCAGGCCTCTTGGAAATTCATATCTTGTTTGACCAGCAATCTACGCTGAAGATCAGTGTCATTAAGGCCAGCAATCAATCGATCACGTAGATGCTCCTCCAGCTTGTCACCAAAGTTGCAACGAGCAGCTTGTTTTCACAATCGTAGAATGAACTCACGGGAGCTCGCGCTCGTTGAACGCACTGATGAATTCAACTTCGCCCGTTCTGTGGCCTGGAAATTGACTGAAAGCACGTGCTTTAACTGCAGATTTTTTAGCTCGTCGAACGGCAACGAAACTGGAGCATTTGGGTAAGCCAGATTTTTCAGTAACGGATACAATTCACGACCACCAACGGTAACAAAGAAAGCTGATTGGTTTCCCTTCTTCACATCACGGCGAATGCCGTACCACAGTTCAAATCGTTGGACCCATTCCTAGATTTCAATCGCACTTGCATGAAGATTTAATTGCCCAGTTGCAGGCAGTTCCAATCCGCGACGCCAATATGTGATACTCGGAATTAGGGACTTCGAATAGCCCTGGGAATAGTACTTGAATTGAAACCTCCCACTCAGGTAATGAGGAGAAGACCTGGTACTGGTAGCAGTAAGCAATTGTTATTCATGAATTGAGACACCGAATTTATGGATGTACGACAGTGTTAGAGAAATCAAAGCCTGTCATTGACTGATCTTATTAACACATGCAACATCATAAACTTTATGTTGATTGGTGGAATACGGAACAGATGAATTGGCAAATGACGGGAGACACAACACTGAGACCGTTTGTCCAATCCTGATGTTGTGTCTTCAACAGATCCCCGCGTGGTTCGAAAAACGCCAGTTATTTTTGCGTGCTAGTGCATATCCCGTTTTTACCATTCGATCACTGAACTTTACGTATTATTTGTTGTATTTTGTCATATTTACTTGCTTCGAGACTTTTTGCACATAACCCAATGATAAAAGTTAAATACCATATAGAAATGCCCGCTAAGTCAGCTTGCTCATCTCGGTCTTTCGGGAGTTCATTGAAAACACAGTCCTCCCATGGAGTGGCCTCAGGTGGTTTGCTGTCTAGTAATTGAAAGCGGGACAGA
This sequence comes from Paragonimus westermani, assembly GCA_008508345.1. Classification (NCBI taxonomy): domain Eukaryota; kingdom Metazoa; phylum Platyhelminthes; class Trematoda; order Plagiorchiida; family Troglotrematidae; genus Paragonimus; species Paragonimus westermani. The sequence goes on along the minus strand of QNGE01000539.1, from coordinate 26,218 downwards.
AGAATTTCTGTTAACATTCAGCCTGCTATCCTGACCATTGTCGTTGGGAAACTCTTAAAGAAGCTACTAATAGAGGAATTCAGGGCTTATCCGATCAGTTCGGGTCTCCTTAGTCTCCTCAAAGGTGGATTCAGGAATGAGCACTGATATCCCACAAATTTTGCCGCGAAGAAGAATCGAACTACGGCAGTAGATCAGGGCCATGCTGGAGGTGTAGTTTCCATCGACCTCAGTGAGACCCTCTTACAAGATACTTCTTCAAAGGTTGTTCATGAAACCACACTCTTTCGAATTGGGTGAAGTGGTTTCAAAACGGATGCTTGGCTTTTGCAGGGCAAAGACACGTCCGTGGAGGAAGCAGTACTTCCCGCCGACATGCGACGATGAGTGGGATACCACCAGGTTGGGTTTTGGGAACCATTTTAGCTTCACTTTATTGAATCCCCCGATCTCCTGGAAATGCCCTCACTGACATTTGCGGATGACCACAAGGTTTGGCAGATCGTGGATAACTCAGGAGGTTCAGAGGCCTTGTGGGGACACCTGAAGCAGCTTTAGAGGGGGTCAACCGAATTACTGATGCCGTCTAATTGTAGAAAACACACAGTATTACTCGCCGGTCCTACTACTATTGCCACCTCAACGTGCACATCTGAGGAAACGGGGTTGTCTGATGTGAGTCAGCAGACGTACTTGGGTCACACCATATACAAAAATTTCAGGACGAGAGTCAGTGGCATCAGGTTGCCAACAAAGGTTTTTGTGCGTTGTCAGTGGATAATCAGCTTTCCGAAATGCTGACTGGAGATATGCTCTGTGAAACCTTCGCTGAGTTTGTGAGACCACTCTTCGAAATGTGCCTCCAACTGGAACCTCAATGCATAATGCGTGGTCCGGTGGCACTGAAACTAGGCAATGCATGTCAGCACTCGTCTGGTGTGAGGGTTGGAAGGCCTGTCACACTTAAAATGGCTTGACAGACTTAGCACTATGCTTCATCGACCAATACGAGGCGATCTGACCATCATCTACCGTGTTAGGTCCCGCAGCACCGGCCCTGACTTCTCTGCGACATTCATATCAACACGGCTGCAGGTTCTTTGCAGGCATCCGGTGAATTGAGGTAAATCCTCGATTAGCCCACCTAACGGCTGAATTCCATCTACTTCTGCGCATTATAAATCACTTACATGCCTATCCAGAGGGTGTGGTGCCTGTGCGATCGGTGAAGGATCTTGAGCTCCAGCTCAATTAACGCTGAGCATAATTTTCCATTATCCATACGTTTAATGCCCCTCGTCTCTTGATGTATATCCTGCCTGCTGCCAGTGACTTCTGGTGTATCGAACTTCATATCCCCCCCTCACAGTTCTAAAAAAATTTTAGCACGCGACTAGTACAGCGGAGACTGCCGTATGTGTCGCCCGTACACTACTGATTGACCCACATTTGGATCCGTGCGTACAAAGCTAGTTCAAACACTCTCGCCTGGTTGTGCTCAACTCCTGCTTCGGCTTTGGTGGCGTTCATCTGTAATAAAGGCCACGGGAGATAATCCAAACATTCTCGTCTCTTTGGAGATTGGTTCGATTTTCCGATGTAAAGAGGCGATATTTTCGCCATGACTCACTTAAGCAAAGAGCTCACCGTCTTAAAAGAATTGAAACCTTCTTCGGTTACTTCGGCGGCAGAAAATCTGTCACGAAATGCGGCAATCTATATTGTGGCGAGGTCACGCGGTACTGCAGAAAACTTCAAATCTCACTCAACTCGACAGTTCAACAATTACCCGAGATATCACGGTGTATTACCGTACTTTCCCTGGCACGTTTTCCTGCTGCTTGACTGCTAGTCGTAGACCGTGATTTCCTCAGTTATTCCACCGCATATTCTGAATGATTAAGTTGGTACACGTTGCGGAAATTGAAATCATCGAGATCTGTGCCATGGACACACATGTTTGTTTGAACTGGCCGTAAATTAAAAACGACATTACCGGATGTTATTTTTGAAATTCAGTATGGCTCCTGTTGTGATTACTTGCGTGTGACATTGTCAACACATGATTGCCGAACTAAAGTGTATCTAGACGTGCGATAATGCAGACATTATTTATCGCATCGGGATACATTTTGCATTCAGTGGAAGGGTTATACTGCGGCATTCAAGACAATGTTCAAGAATCGTAAATTCCGCACTCTGTCGGTTCCATGACTGTCTTCAGAGGTACATAGAAGATGTCGGAGTTATTCACGTTCGTGGAACGAGCCGTAGGTTGAGAACGGTTCTGAAGTAGAATAATGTAATTTGGCCTGTTGACCTGAAAACCGCCTAGATTTACTACCGTTGCACAAAATATGAGAGGCGTAGGAGCGTATGCAGGGGTTTGCGACGGGTCTACAGAATTAACTGTTGTTAGTTTTAACAATCCGGTTCTCGCGACCCATGTTGCAGTTCAAGATTTCATGTGGTCCGACGAAATGCCTGCCTGGCTGATCTCTTTCGAATTAGAGTATAGTCAGGTATATGAGCCTCATTTTACAAACCGCGGACTTACCATCAGTGAACTGAACAGATGCAGGAGCCTGTTCGAATATACTACAACAACTGCTGACAGTAGCGGATGTTTACGGGAAGATTATCAAGATGGCTGACGCTGAAACATCCCCGGCAAGTTGAAGCCTGCAATATCACGTTAGTTTTGTGTAAGCATGGTAACAGAAAATGAGGGAATCTTGCGGAAGTGCTGTCAGTGATCGGTTCGATAGACATGGTGCGCACCGTGCGGGATGAAGGCAATAGGTATGAGCATATCTGCTTTGCCTAGCAAACGCAAATTAAATTGTGCCAGAGTTTCCCGCATGTTGTGAATGTGGATCACACTCGCGGAAAGAACGGGCAGAAGTATGTTATTGAACTTTTCCTCATGCTTTCGAAGCTGGAGGTTATATCAGATCTTAGTAACGGATGGCATGGGACACAGCCGACCGGTGATGTACGGGTTGGTTCGTAGCGAGAAGTATGTTTCGCCACGTAGGCTGTTCGAAAATTTCCCAGAAATGATGGGACAGCACGTTACGGTGAAGTGGTCTGAGATGGACAGGATGGCTATGCAAAGCAGAGCAGCCAGTGTTGTGTCAGGATGCAATATCACGTTGGGTTACTTCCATGTACCTGACGTCTTTCCTAAGCATGTAATTGAGTAAAAATCGATTGCCATGTTCGTTAAAAGACGAATCCTCCACAATCATTTCTATCCAACCGAAAAGCTAAAGTATGGTGCACCCTTGCTCTGCATACCGTAGGTTCAAACTTGAATTGAATATCATCCAAGTGGGTCATGGTGATACTCGAAATTAAAAACTTCGAATAGCCCTGGGAATCGTACTTGAATTGAAGCCTCCCACTCAGGTAATGAGGAGAAGACCTGGTACTGGTAGCAGTAAGCAACTGTTATTCATGAATTGAGACACCGAATTTATGGATGTACAACAGCATTAGAGAAGTCAAAGCCTGTCATTGACTGATCTTATTAGCACATGCAACATCATAAACTTTATGTTGATTGGTGGAATACGGAACAGATGAATTGGCAAATCACGGGAGACACAACACTGAGACCGTTTGTCCTATCTTGATGTTGTATCATTAACGCGATATTTGGATTGTCCGTTTTTCAGATCTCCTGGTGTGTCGTGGTTTGGATAATCAGTGGATCGAGAGATTCCTCACAGTCATTCATTCACAAAGCGGTGTCATCCACTTCGGCAATCGCACACGTGATAGACTGACGGTTAAAATGGAGGACGCACCCTAGATACGTCCTAGCTCTTGCCGTCCAAAAACCTGGATCCGCAGCTAGTGGCTAATGCGAACTTTTGAAGTATAAACCAACTACAGATGCGACCACCGAGAAGTTGCGATGTTGCCTTGTACGTCGAAACATTCTTTACCGAATGACCACGTTTGCAATTCATCTTGTCCAAAAACACCTGAACGGGTGGACCCCGTGATTTTTTTAAAAAAAGGATCTGGGTGCAAGGTAAGTGGTTCTATAATAACCATCTCGAACATTGTAGTTTCGTCGTCGACGGCATGCACGGTACTTGTGAGAATCATTTTTACCGTTCAGTGTGGCTAGCTGGATACAAATTTTTTGATGTTTCCAAAACATTTCTACCCCTAGAGTAAGCATTTCTGCAGTGTTTATTTCGGTTCACACAGCTCACATCTTTATTAATGAGCATTGGCTGGCGGAGTACAAATTGGAGCACTAAATTCCCTTAAACCACTTCAGCATAGCAGGAAGAAGACATATATTGCGATGTGTTAGCATTTCATTCAATCTCATCAGTCGAAAAGTTAAAAAATACCAGCCATATACGTCATAAAGATGGGGACTAGACACACATACAGGCACACCCATTATTATGTAATTATGATCAAGGAAACCCGACAGATTGCTTCAACCACTCTGTGCACATATCGTCGGTTGGTAAGCTCGAATGAGCGTCGCTTTGCAAAAAATTAATAACCTCGAGTTCCGGTTGCAGAACACCATCATGATTGAATTCAATGGGTCAAGTTGATGGTCTGCTGTCATGAGCAATTCAGCAATCAATGACATTGGATTTCGAGTAGTCCATGCAACACGTTGGGAATGATGCATCATCTGTTGTTTCAACCACTTTAGGATGTGTTCAGAAACTCGCTGTGCTATTTATCGGTCTGCTCTGTCGATGTAACTTCACTGCAAATGTGAGTAAACTGATACACTACATGGTAGACAGAACAGTTTGACAAATAGCTTTTGCGATTGCGGATAACTGGTCCTCTGCTGGTTTGAACTGGGTGCAACTGCGCAGCTGCATATGCCCGAGCAAGTGCAGACTTTAATTTGTGCTTTATGTCATTGGCTAGGTGATCACCATTGAATGGCAAGAATAGGAAAACATCCTTCTTTTGAGAAGTCAGTATGGGCTCAGTGCTCTTCTCCACCGTATTATGTGCCTCAATGAAGTTATAGGAGTATCCGCTCGTTAGTAAAGTTTGCCTTTAAAACTCCTGTTCTGTCTTCAAAGTATCCAGGGTACAAATACGCTTGGTCTTATGAAACAGTGTCTTAACTAAACCCGTTTGTACGCAACAGGAGAAAAAAGGGAAAACTGCCGATATCGACCGTTCCAAGTCTCTTTGTGGTGAACTGAGCATTATAAAGAACCATTCGCACGTTTAGTAATGAGTCCATCCAAAAAGGTAGACTTTTGTTCGACTCAACTTCGTGAGCTAAAGATAGGTTGGAGTGAATACTATTGGGAAAGCTGAGAAACAAACCCTGCTTTCATAATAACTGGTGTGCTTATATGTGTCTAATCCCTGTTTGTCCTTATCTGTGTGATGCATATGACTAACATGTTTCACGTTTGCGACTAATGGGTGTAAATGGAATGTTAACATATCGCAATATGTCTTCTTTCTGCTCTATTGGAGGAGTACAACTTGTCAGTTCGACGGTTGGTGGGCTCGCAGCTTCCGTTTCCTGCCACGATTCACCTTAGCCGTCACTATAAATCCTTCCGTAATTTGCTCGTAAAACTGTATGTCTGCGGCAGCCGCACGGCAGTGGCCTCTTTTAACAGCATCATTGCCTTCGCTATTAAAATAGTGTAACCTGCTAAGAGTGGTTTATCTCTATATGAATTAGCCGTTGTCGCATCTACAATGTGTAATCAGCCAAAATCGTTTGAGAAGCCTGATTCAGGATTGCCAAGTGGACACTGCGTTGAACCGGTACAGAACGACAGCCATCACTGTGATGCCGATCAACTGATTTTTCATTCAGAGTGTATTCAGATGACCGACAAAATTGGATGTCTATTCCGCGGCGGCCAGCGTTCACCTCAATCAACTGGTATGTGCATGTTTTAAATTCAGAGATTTGTCAGCTCCCTCTATTTTGGTCATCGTTTTTACTCCTCCAGTGGTTGTGAAAGAGGTCCTGCGCAGCACCCTTAATGGACGTCGACTCGGGCCGGCCCGCCGACAATGAAACGCTTGTACACGAGCCGTAGAAAGTGCGAAACACTATCACCCGGAGCGATTATCCCATTGGTGTAAACGAAGGAAGTGGGTTCTTTCACATATGTGTACACAGTTGAGATATCAGATTTGATTAACTGAATGACGAAGATTTTGTCTTATACACGAATTCAGCCATCCGACAGGACGCCAAGAACGTATGCAAACCAACGTTCTGTGTTGAAAAAACCGGTTATAGTGCTTACCGTTCTCAACAGACAAATGGATCAATCATGTCGATTTACCCGTGTGTTCGTTCTCGGTGACTTCACTGGTCTACCGATGAGTTCCAGCATGTTTCAGCATAGGGTACGGTTTGCCCTCACCCCTAAGCTAGAAAAGAATGGATGGGCAGCAGTAGGTGTTTCAACGTAGAGTACTGTTTGCCTTCAATCGAAAGCTAGGACAATTTCATGGAAATCTTGTAAGCTTTTGAGTGGGCAGTGCTCCTAGATGTCGTTTGTTTACCAGGCCACCATGTCCGCACTCCAGCGTACGTCCTTTTTCTATGAAGTGTACGCCCGTGGTGATAGCGATTGGCCAGGCATGTCAACCACAACTAGGAGAATACTAGAGACTCGCTCAGGTTTTACGCATATTTGTACGTTGCAATAATTTCACCCGTGCATTTTGCGTTGGCAGTTTTATGAGGAAACTAGTCCTTATGATCCAACGGTGAATCAATCGCCGAAATTTTGCCCACGTTTTCCTTCTAAGTACACTTGAAGTTCAAGATCAGCATATCTTGCCACGTCGATGACACCGAGTTTTACGACATTCCACATTTAATTCCCCGAAATAGCGTGAAATGCAACTCGGTATTTTTCCATTGATCGTTATGCCATCCAACTATCGCACATTGGAAGTTTGAAACAATGGTTCTCATCGATAAATTTGCCAGTGGCCACCAGCAAGTAACAGCCTGTCATGAGCTGTTAAATAATTCACATAACAAATCAACGTTGACCCTTGAATTTGAACGAAATGAGAGAATATAATTCTTTGATATTCTTTTGAAAAGACGCGAGGATGGGTCACTTTCCAGGGGTGTCTACCGCAAGTCCACGTGGACAGGACAGTATATGCACTCTAAGAGTTTCACACATATTGCCCAAAAACGTGGCCTCGTCAGGAATTTGTTTCACAGAGTTCACCGTATTGCGACGGAAAATGAGCTAGAAAGTGAACTGATGTTACTACACGAGACTGTTATAAAAAATGGTTATACCAAAAGTTTTATTAAATAGTACTCCACTCCACAAACAACGCGGGTTACACCCATTACTGTTCCTCGCAAGCCTGCTTATCTAACTCTCCCTTTTAAAGGTGATGATTTTTCAGCCCAGATCAAACGCCGTTTAGATGCAGAACTCAGGCGCACATACAACGCCACCCGACTGGTCTACGTGGATGAAGCCGCCCGTGTTCCAATTACACCCAGAAAGAACGTAGTGCCCATTTTCGCCCGATCTAATATTGTTCACACGTCTGATTGTGTCTGTGAAAGCAGATACGTCGGCAGGACCAGGAGGCACTTTGGCACACGTATCAACGAGCACATACCGAAATGGCTTTTGAATTCGGGGGTCGGTTGTACCGTCAGTGCCATTAAAGACACCTTCCAGAGACCGGCCACTCAGTTGACCCTAGAATGGTTTTCAGAGTGTTCTTTAGACCCAAGCTAAAGCAGGCTCTCAATATTGCGGAAGACGTCGCAATACATCGACTGAATCCCCCTTTATGCGCTCATAAACAGTTGGTGACTAACCTTTCACTTTGTTGGTAATAATGCAACTGGTACTTTTTACAGTATTTCAGCTCTTGTTCGTATTTTTCTGTAGATTTTTTCTAACCATATCTGACATTCACCACTCAATATGTATGTTTCTTTAACCACCCCTTTATTGCATCAAAATTATCAATCAGTTGCATTTTACTGCTTCCGCTTTGGTCACCTGACTGACTGTTTCAAATATTTCTAGATTGCTTTCGTCTAGCTGCTTGCCCCTTAACTATATAAAGCGTATGTTAATTTCGCAAAGGTAACCGATGAGATGCGGACGAAATGCCATTGCGCAAGACATCTTACATGCTACTATTGGCCTTTTTCAAATTTATCGCACATTTCCTGCTTACGCCCTCGGAAGACTGAAACAGAGAACACTCACAGCAACAGAAATCAACGATTTTGAGAAATTCTACTAACAACTTCAGAAACTTAAAAACCGTTTTCGCTCGAAGATTGCTGGATATTTATGGTCTACCGATTACACGCAGCGTCATACTGCTTCTCTCCAGTCAATTTCACGCTTCCCTCAAGATATCCACCCATAGACTAATTCTCAGCAGACTCTAGCTCAAGAAGATGTTAGCATCTAACAGCCTAACCGGTTATAGATTCTCCCTCACCTCAGCCAGGGTTTAGTTGTTTTTGATTATTCAGTCTACGAGCATGTCTAGGTTATTATCTCTTCCATGCACCTCTTATAGAGCCGGTGCGTAGAAAAATTTTCATCACCTATTCTGGTAGGTTATGCAAAGACTCCGCCAGTAGGTTAATGTAAAGGTTGTTCGAGGATGGTCGGCCCGCTCAAGAAATCAATGACTAAAGACTTTTGTGCGTTTTGAACACAGGGTGTGATGCATAAGTCCTCTTGGACCACTATCCGCGATTAAGGGAAGACGTCCCAACAACTCGTCTCTGTCATTGCTGCATCGTTTGTCAAGCCGTCTAGTTAGCTGGGTACCTCCATTCCAACGTCCACTTCCCAAACGAACTTCGCAGTCGGCGTCGAACAATCAACCAGCGAGAGTTATAACACTGAGACTAACGTGGTACATTCCGGGAATCTGACAACAACCATGGCCCCGGATACTGTGTGCACTAGTCAGTGTTGTCTGTTACCGTTACAAGGAAATTCCACTTTAGATAATGGAAACCCGCCAGCAAATATAGTCTATGCGGTCCAGCTACGTGTTGTTGAACGGAAACTCAAGATAATGACATATTAGGACACCTTGCTGGCATCCGTGAACTCAAGTATGGCTCCCAACCCTCACTAGCGCACTCGTTTACCACAGCCAGTCCCTGTAAACAGCAGGACACAAGACGCAAACACTTCACGCCAAGATGCCTTCTTCCACGTCGCACGCTGTAACCTCTCTTTGTGTAACGCACCGTAAGGTAAAAACCAATCAATTTTGCTCGGGAAACGATACCTCACCTGTTAGCAGAATGCTTGCGACGCATTCCGGCTTCAGTGAAGTGGGGAACCTGCGTTTTGCAGATTGCGTAAAATCAATCAGCACGAGAGAATCCAACCCAAAATTGACTACCTTTGGTAATCTCCAGGTTGTTGCCAACGCACCTCTTATATCTTCATGTTTTCAGTCACAACCTACAGGCCTTGTCTGAGCCAAACTGATTTCGTAGGACCATGAGGGGGGAGAAGATTGACCAATTACAATCCTGATGCGCTCCAGTTTGACCGTCTGCAGCTTGAGTCTCCATGAAATACGCAAGTTGCTCGATGTCGATAAAGTCGCAGCGAGTAGAGTGGCGTTGAACGATTGTTGGCTTCCCTGATGGCTTTGGTAAAATGGTCACACATTTCCTAAACCTGACAAAACGTCAGCTTCAAACTCATGACCGCAAAGGATTACCCCAATCGAAACCTCCGGTGGCTGGAAAGGGACCAACAACTTAAGAGGACATGAATTTAAGCTAGACATAATGCCTAGTAGCTTATTTTGCAGGCGACAGTTTTGCTTTCCGAACCTGACCAACTTGGGGTGCCGTTTCGGCGGAAATTGTGGGGGATACTACCATCGGGACGTTCAACGAGCATTTTGATGACTGGTCTTAACAAGGTGACCACTACTGATGATGTACTGCCATTAGAAATCCCGGTGCATGAGGTGCATACGTGTACGTATGCTATTCCATTGAGCATGACTGCGAATTGACATAGTTGTCCCTGTAAGCGTGCTCTTGCCTAACTTGCTTCATCAAGCCAGGCCAATTCGTGCTAGCCACCCGCTGGTGATATCCTCCCTCAGGCTGATTTCTTTTTCTCAGTATTGGTGAAACATTTCCCTACCAATCAATTTGGTTTTCATTTCACCCTTATTGGCAGTGAAGCTACTCATAACTAGAAGTTGAATGACCTTAACAACGATGCATATATCATGCATGAATAGCAATGGCCAAATGCAAGTGACTAAAAAGAACGTTTTAACAAAACGTTTGAATTCTTCAAAATCCGGGTAGCGTGGCAAGATTTACTCCGACGACCGCAAATCACCAGTTGTGACAGTGGGAGTCTGGTGGACGTGACGGACGGATAGGTCATAGTGTGGACGGTCCTAGGTTTGTAATTCTTTTGCTGGACGAAGCGGTACAAGTCTTGAAGTCAAAGGTGCTTACCGTATGACTGCGTAGTTCGTGTGGGGGCATCAAAGCATGATGCATCGTTCAACATTCTGTGCAACGTTGGATAGTCATTCCTGCTGATGCGTCACGTAGAAGGGCGCGACAAATTCTGGGTAGTTGTGGCAGCGGTCACGGTCAAACGCCAAGTCAGACTAAGACATATGTTGTGTTTGGGTGGCATCGACGCCAACTCTGCCGACAGAGATGAAACTGTTGATAATGTTGGGCAATGAACGTCAGGCGCTATGTCGGGCGGTCCTTGCTGGACGCTGTGCCGGTTGGTGATCGAATAAGTATGGCCGCTTTATAGTTCACATTAGCCTTTGAAGCGTCGACCAAAATGATATCATTATCGAGACACGTTACACATTGGATACATGTTGAAGAGTTAGTTGACATGATCACACTCACAACAGGTCCAACAAGATAATTAAGGAAATTGTGCGGACGAACGCATCGGCGACATGGTGAAGGGTTTACCGTGATGCTCCAGCTGACCAAACAGTGACTTGTTAGTTTTGAATGCGATCTGTAGAACCCCTATATCAACTTCATCCACCCTCGTCGAAGATAGATATAGAATTATGTCTACGTTCCCACACCATACAACAACATGGTGCTGCACAGCTACGGTACTCGTATTCCGATTGCCCCGTTCAATGCGGACTCGTATAACATATTCGCTCCTTCCGTGGTTCATGCAACTGAGAAGGAGAAGTGTTCACCCAACGTTTTGCTGGATTTTGTAGCCGTAAGACTGGTGTTCAAGTGTAGAAGTCTCCATTCCTATCCCCCCTTCACCATAACTTTTCTCTCTCTTATAGCTTTATATTAAGCCGTCAATGTTGCGTGACATAGTAATTCAGGCCTGTTTTAGTCTGGTTCCGATTTTCTGACTACACTGGCCCGCCTTAACAGCCCAGTGGTCAAATTATCCCCTTGTAGCTCGTGTACTTAATCTGGCCGCGTGAAGGACCATGCTTTACAATGCTTCGGATGTATTGTCTGACGTCATGCTCCTTGTCTTGGCGTCTCTCCAGATGTGCACCATGCACCGGGAGCATTCAATCCGGAGTACACCCAACTCAACATCGGCAGTTGTCGGTCGTCCGGACAGTTATTTCCTGTTCAGGTAGCACTGTCGGTAACTCACTACCCACAACCGTCAAGCCGGCACGCGATAAAGGTACGCCCGCTAATGTCTCTAGCGTGCAACGCCTCACTCAAGGTGTGATAACTTTGCCTGAGAGAGAACCATGCGATCAAAAAGACCGTATGCGGCAGTTACAGCTAGTGTTCAGTCTCCGTCGCGTTCGGTAGGTACTAATATGTCCCTCGCTGAAGTAGAAAATTTCGCAGTCGACTTGAATCCGTTATGATGCAGGACATTCCGTAGTGCCTCGATTCGTTTTCTCATCTCCGCGACGAACATGACTGCAAACTTTGACCTGCCCCTGTGTTCACAAGTAAACAAAATCTGGAAGTCCCATGCTCGTTACCCGCGGTGTAAGTAAACCCGACCCAGCGCATGTAAGCAAACTGATGCCTGTATGTGTTTCCGTGATAGGTGCCCTGGAAAATTGTAAGGATCCCGAGCAGTTTTTAAGCCTCGTCCCTTTGGTGGTGCCTCAATATATCCCAACATATTTGGACTGAGCGACTACGAAGGAGCCGGACCACTAAAAATGCAACGGCCGTTTCCTCAACGGACTTGTCTGAAATGTCCGATATGTGTTGAGACAGAACGACGCTAGTCGATGGAAGATCATACCATATGCGCTGAAGCTGGAATAGGTGTTTTTGCGGAGCCTGGTGCGCAATATGACCCCAAATAAGTCCTGATCACGGCTCTTGTAACTTAATGTAATTGCTCCTAATTAGTTGCACATTTGCTGCATCGTTACCGTCACGGGTCTTATCGAATCCCACGAGACATTAATATCCGTCCCGATCGCTCTAGAGGCGAACGTGAGAAGCCAAGAGCCGATTATTTTCAGCACGATCTACTCGCCTAGTGGTTCCTTTATTAGGTCAGCAGTCTTAAAAATCACACTTCAGCGGGCTGGTTCAGAGTCGTCGGTAACCCCGCCAGTGTATTTAGCCCCCCCAAGAATGTGAGTTCATTCTTGACCCCGACAACTTGCGCTCACTAAGAATAACCTCTGGCAAATGTGACTGTACTAAAGCCGAAAATCGGGACGACAAACTAGCCGAACTTCATGCGCATTGCCTCGCCAATGACCTCGTTGTCGTCAACCTTACTGGATCACGGCCCCACTCTGATATAACAGACATGCGTTTCCCTCAGAATGATAGAACAGTGAGTGAGGGGGCAGTGTTACTATTTTGATGCACAACTCCCAAGGGGATAGACACCCGTCTCACCCAGTGCTTACTGTCATTGCGGAATTCCTCTGATGCTCCACTATGCTACCCAATTTTGGCATATTGTTAGCCTGGATAATTTGCCCTGAAGAACATGCTCCTCCTCGTCTAGACTATTTTCCTGCTAAGGAAGAATCAATCATAGATAACTTAATAGTGAACGCCCAGCTCAACTTGGGCGACCACCCCGTTATAACCGTCGAGTATGTTCGTGGTAGCAAACTTACTGCCCAAAGCAAACGTTACGAAAAAAATTCCAAAGAATCACGGCGGATGCAGCTAACAGATACCCAGCTGACGCCCCGTGGGATTATCTTAACTCATCATTGTCTATTGAGGACATCTGTGATCATTTCGCCAGTACCATTCGCGAAGCCACGGATTGCTCAATACCACTCTAGGCTACAACCCAATGGAAACAGGAACAGCGATTGAGGTCCCGAAAGTTAAAGATAATTTACAACAAACGTCTGGCGTGGGCATGGGTTAGGGTGCGCACGACTTCGGGGGCAGTGCACCAAGCCATTCAGAAAAGTCTAACCGGACTTTCAACAAAGTTTAGCCAAGGGCTTCATCAGTGACCCTGAATGTCTTTGTGAGTCTGTCTCAAAAACTTCTGAAGCCAAAGCAAGTGTGCCTCAGCTATCGAGTCAGCAAGGGCTTAGTTCAGATGGCGAAGTTTTCGGAGTTCTGACTTATGTCTACAGCTCTGAGTTTACGAGCAGCTTGCCGAACCGTTCCGCGGCAAAAAGATGCCAAAACGTTTGGAGGAATCTCCACGGTATACATCACAGCAGATGCTGTAGTAATGAAACCTTGGAAAATTAAACCCACAACTACCGGGTCAGCCTGTAAATTTCTTGCGGCGCTCACTCACGGGCTGTGTAATAATGCGTTTAATTAACCGCCCTACTTTCGCCGTCTGTTGGGTCAGATTCGGTGCTATCTACCCTGAAGTTGCAAAGGCTATTGATCGTGTGAATTATACTGCCATACTTGACAAGCTCCACCACTGTGGGGTCAGCTGCAGCCTTTTACGCTGGCCCGAATTCCACCTATCCTGCCACTCATGTTGCATGCGGGTGGGTTCCCTCCTATACTCTGACAGACTCAGCCCCACTGGTGTCCCGCAGAGCCCCATCCGGTGGCCACTACTTTCATCTATCTTCATCAACGACCTGTCGCCTGAAGTGCCAACAAAATTAATGCTATTTGCCGGTATTAAAATCTGGTGTTTTACCCTTAATAGCTCTGACGCGGGCGTCCTACCGACCAATATTAGTGCCCTTTACAAATGGTACAAAACAAGCTTCCTCCAGTTCAATACCAGTAAGCGCAAAGTCATTTATATCGGAATTAAGCATAATTTCTCTTACTCACTCGGCGGAGACAGATGAAAAGACCTTGGCAATGTCGTGTCATATGGTCTCTAGAGTTTTGGTAATATTGGGGCAAGCTCCACAAAGGTTAATAGCTCAATATCCCTCCTGAAACGTTTGCTTGGAAAATTCTATCAATCATGTTTCAAAAAACAGTGCAACAGCTTCATTTGTCCTCATCTATAGAAAACGAATGTTTCTTGGCTTTCCTACTTACAGAAGGACAAAATTATTTTAGAGGCCGTTCAAAGACGTGCGGCGAAGGAAGTTCATGGGCTGAGTTTAAAACCCTAACCTGGGCGGCTTAAGGAACTGAATCTTTTCTAACCAGCCTACTGCAGACAGAGAGGTGACCTAATGTTAGCGTTCATGATTCTGAGGATCCCAGACCACCCATGCGGATTCCAGCCTACTCCTACGGATATGCATTCACCTGAGGAGCATTCCTTGAGAATAAACATTTAGCGCGGCGGCCCTGAGATTCAGCGCAGCTTTTACTCCGTCCAGATCCGCAAAGCTTGGAACACTGCCAGAACACGTCGTGAGTGCTCCGAAGGTGGGTGCGTTCGAAATTCGTCTGAATCGCCATCCCAGTACTTAGTCCGTGCCCCCGGCATATCCTTCTGCACACTGCGATGTGTGTTTGCCTGTCAGAGTGCTTTCACCTAGTCATGCATATTCATCCAGCCATAGACGCACGCGTATAACAGCAGTAGGCATCCACTCATTTACTCTCCATTTTGGCTCTCCGTCAAAATCAAGGAAAGGTGCGACGTGTAACCATTACTCTGGTACAGGAACTCTCAGTATGGAGAAGCGGAGCAGTGAAAAGTTGTCACCTTCTATTTTTATCCACCACCCACTTAGTCACCCACCAAACGTACGCTCAGAAAATGGAGCTGCAGAAATATTGGAATCTATCGAAAAGTATAGGCCCGTAGGAAGTGAATCAAGGCTCCCCAGGCACAAGAGCCCCGCACTTCCTATCCCGCAAGAGACAAGTGAAACCAATAAAGTCGGACCGTTCTACCAATCAGGACAGCCTTTACAACCGGAAGATGGAACACGAAAAATCACTAAGCCTTCCTTCCACGTGTAGCGGTGAGAGCCCTTCTCTGGCATACCGGTGCGAATATTCTGGACGTCCGATTGGCAATAGACCGTTTCGCCCTATGCAGGTTGGACCCTCTCAAACTGAACTCTGTAACTGAACACCGTAGCTGGTGGCTATTACTTGATTGCCAGCACAGAATCTTGGCTCAGACTGGGGGCACAATACGATGGGCTGTATCTGGAGGGATATAGGTGTTACAGACAAGATAGACTTGACGGGAGGTATGGAAGAGGGGTGCGGTTTTTAATTGGGGAAGGATATGTGCATATGCAGGGCTCCTCTTCCGGTGCGTCGTACAACCAACTAAGGGAAAGTGTGGTGAGGTCGAACACACACGTCACCTCAGTCGTTTGTGTCTGTCGTGATATGGTGTCACAAGCCATCGATGGTGCGAAGCTTGTCTCTGCTGAGTAACACTGCCAAATCACACACCCCGCTAGTTCTTAGAGTTTTCAACGCTGCTGGCATCGACTGGAAGGAAGACTCAGCTTCTGCAAGGAGTTTGGGAGCAGACTCGCTAAAATCCCAAAACGACAGCTTCGTGATTCACCGGGTGAAATGTAACTTGCGCTTCATAAAAGAGAGGGTCTCCACACTGCTCAACCTAATGGTATGTAGATGTGAAAAACAAGCTACCTCTTTTAGTATGCGCGTTCCCGTTGGAAAAATCGACCATGTGGTCATCACTTTTGAGTTCTGCATCGGAGGACAGGCGATACCTCCGAAGTCAACACGCTACTTTAGAGCAGCTAAAATCGACAGGCTGATCCTAGTTGCAGGCTCCGGATTTGAGTAACCTCTTAGGCACGATAGACGAGGCTTTAGAGCTGGTTAAACGGAATCTTCACCATCTCACAGAAAACCACCACCGTTACAGGGCGAGCCCCTTCGCTGGACAACTAAGATGGATAAGGCTCATGGAAAGAAAAAAGAGCTTGATTAGTTTTCACAAGGGGTTTTCACGCTATTTTCGTTGAAAGGACGGCAATGCCAAACAGCAGAATAATGCCCTGACCGCCTACGAATTAACACCAGTTAGAGGTGCCAAGTTCAATCCGAAGCAGTAGCACGCATATGTTTGAGTTAAGCCAGCGATGCGCAGGGAACTAGGTAGCCTCATGCTGTCTAATGGCAACCTACTTAACAGTGTTTGTGAGAAGGTGGAACATTTGGCGTTGCACTTCGCAGCTCTCTACCGGAAAGATAGTCTGCGAAACCTTACCCTAGATTCGCCTTCTATACTGACCGAGTAAATGACTTACGAGGACGTGACACCTCATGTAATAGAGAATCTGCTGCGGCAGTTTAACACTTATAAAGCCCCGGGGCCATATGGTATTCACACGGCCATCATCCGCCCGCCAACAAGTGTATTATCCATTCCAGTAACAAACCTGCAAAAACCGATACATCACAGAAGGTAGAGTGGTCATTGATTGGCGTGAGGCGAATGTCACAGCTCTGCGCAAGGGTGGAAGCAAAAGCGGCTGATCATTATCCATCAGTGAGTCTCACTTACATCCTGCTGAAAGTGTGCGAAGCGGCCATCGGAGGCAAAATCGCCCGACATCTAACCGAGAACATGTTGTCAAATGCGAATCAACAGGAATTCGTAAATGGAAGTTTATGTCTATCCAGCGTGTTATGTTTTCTGGATGCAGTAACGCAACGTTTGGATGGACGCAAACCAGTGGAAGTGTTATCAGGGCTTCAGTAAAAGGTTGAACTCGGTCAATCCCCGACCGCTATTGCTGAAATCACAGCGTTTACAGAGGGCATCGGTTATCATTCGATGGATAGTGGATCCGCTCAGTAATGGGGCGTTCAAAGTCACCACCGTTGAATCCAGCCTAAATGTTTACCCTGTACTCAGCGGAGTGGCATATTGGTCATTTCTGGGGATTCCGCTCTGTCCAGTTTACGCACATGACCTGACTATATCTTCGCCACATTCGTATTATATGGTTGCCGATAGTCTGGAAGTTTGGGAAATCCAAATCAGGATGTTATCGAATTCGAATTAATAAAGCTGTCCGGTTGGTCATCAGAATAGAATCCACCCCTTAATCCAGAAAAAAGTCTGCATCTGGTTAAAGTCGGTAACAGGTACACTGAAAGACGGCTTCCCACATCAATTAGTACGATCACTCTAACGCAAGTTACTGAAGCTAAAGACCCAGGAATTTCGATCTAGAGTAACTTCAAACCTACAACGCATTGCGCTTTGAGGGGGAAGAAGACAAGAGGCCGCTTTTTCAGCAACTGAGAACCACCAGACCTAAAGAATCGGAAATAATGGTTCCGTTGTATGCAACGTATTCAAGGTCTTATTGAGCTTATTTTATTCAGGCCTGGAGTCAAAGCCTACTAACGAATAAACGATGCTTGAAAGCATGCAGAGGTTGGCCACTAAGAAGATGTGGGGCATGAAGCCCCAGAACTATACTAGTAGGCTAAAACTCGGCCCATTCCCCTTAAGCGGAGAAGGCTTCGTGAAAACTTGATAGAATTTTTCAAGGTCCTAATGGGGCTTACTGATTTACTAGCTAGTACTTTTTATCGACCGAGGAAGATCCATTGCTGAGAGGAGGCCATATGATGATCCATAAGCTGCGGACAAATAAGGTGATCCGTACTTCATCAATCTCTCACAGAGTAGTGAACACGTAGAACAAGCTCCCACCGTGCACTCTCAACGATCGGAGTATTCAACTACATGCTGGGCCATGGCTGAAACCAAGTTCTCCCTGATCTAATTTAGACTAAGTATGTGTTGTAGCTCTGTATTTTTGCCGTGTGTAAGCAACCATTATGTACGTACCTCTATCTGGAAACAATCAGCTGTTTGTATGCACCCACGTGTGTGAAATTTTACATACATATATATATTGATTGCCTACTCACATTCTATGTATGAGATGATGTTCTGAACTTCCGTACTATTTCGTCGTACACAGGCACCATCGAGCATGGCTCGAAAAGAGGGTTTGCATCTCAGCTATCATTCGTGTGAGTAATCAGGAGGTAGACTGACGGGCTTATCACTCCCAACCATAAACGACTAAACTTTCCACCATATGTCCACATCTTTACTCCGGGATACCGAACCCTTCGTTTCCCATTCCACTTAGTAGTACTGAAGTTTTAGTTTCACCGTATTACTCTCACCCATAAGAAAACTTCGCCTTTTATCCTCTCTTCACGTTTGCTGATAGCTCATGATGGCCCCTACATACAGCCAATCGGCAGATGCAGATCGTAAGCCAAAATATTACCAACGAAAAGTCATTAGCTCTGTTACTCAACAATGTTTTACATATGGTGGCCCGTTTGAAAAAACGACAGAGACCGTGGTCAACAGGCCAAAACAAGAGATCTTGGACCGGAATAGATAAGTAACGACGCCGAAGGTAGTTGAAAATTTTTTCAAAAAAGGAAGTACGACGAGCAAATCTTTTATTCCGAGAGCCATAGAAATGGTCCTACCAGATGATCCAGCGGGAGGTAAGGGTTGTAGAATTTTACCACTTCCTCCTTGATGCCCAGCAGTTTACGTCGGACTATCTCAGTATTCGTGTGTTCAGGTGTTCCCGTCGCGTAATCGGGGAGTTCAAACGGGTTAAGCTATCCATAAACATATCCACTTTTCCTAGTTTATCTATTTTTGTGCACAAAGGCGTAAACTGGCATATGCGTACACGGACTGCAAACCTCTTTTCCGGTATTCAGACAGAACAGTATTGCGTCTCCTTGCAATATACTACCAGTGTCACAGGAGTCTCGTATTTACATATAAGTGTAACATACAGCCGATGGACCAGATGCATATCGTTGGTTATCAGGACGTGACTGCACATACGAATGACCGTCTCAGTACGACTGTCTTCACTTCATTAACGGGCTTGCACGCAAATTGCTTCTAGTCCTCCCGTTCTCTTTCTCTTTCCCTCAAACACAAGTCTGACATTCTGCGACTGTCGGTTAAGAGTATCGGGCTGACGAAACCTAGAGAGATCCTTAAAATCAAAGCAGGGGAAGCTGTTGCCTACCAGCGCAAGAAACTGTGCTGCCAGGCTACTAGCTGCAAAGTTCTGTGAACTAAACTGGAAGAAAACTTTTGCGCGGGTAGTTCGAAATTCGGTTGAAATATTTTCGCTCATAGTCCACTGATACTTTTGTCGTATTGGTGTCACGTGCGCCAAAAATTGCGTGCGATACCCGTTATTCGTTACCAAATAACACACTAATTCGCCACATATTGAACTATTTGGGTCACATAGCAATTGGTATTTTCGCATTATGGCATCTGTTTTTTATGATGCTGGAGAACAACTGTTTTATCATTGTACATTGCTTGTTCCTATATGTAATGTCCCGTGCTAGATATAGCCATATTGGGGCTCGGAATACACTCACCGACGCAGATAGCACTTGCGATGCAAAATGTCTGTACAGAACGGTATGCGGTGCTATCAGTGCCAGAAGTGCTATCACTAAAATCGCATTGGCTTCAACGAACACCAGTACAAACAGCTGGCTTTTTCACCTCTAAACTTTAGGTGCATGAGCTGCGCGTTCGATGACGACCAAGACGCCGCTTCGCTGATGGTTGGTCACACACGCACCATGAAAAATGGTACGGCGCTATTCTTGGTTCTGTATCTCCTAATCCTTCCCCGTGGAGTGAAATGGGGGAGTACAAATGAACTATGTATGGAATGAAATTAACGTTGCAATCTTTGAAAGAGTGTATGGAGTTTGCTGTCCATGCTGTTGCAGGACGACAGTCACACTTTTAACTGCACACACAGAGCAGGAAGTATTGGAAATAGAGGAGAAAGCTCTCTTAGAATGGAGAGTTGTTTTATGCAGCCACTTTCCACAGAACCTCCCCCAACCGAGACAGCTAAACCAGTCTTAACGTCTTCCCTCTCCTCGAACGCCATCCATCGAGCGCTCGCAAGCAGATTGCGCTCCAAGGCAGCCAAAACGTCACTTGTCATATTTTTTAACCCTACCAGCCACGTTCAAACCAGAGACAGTGGCGAGAAAAGCATTGGTTCCGAAGTTAGCCTACGTCCATCTGAAAGGTGTCTTCCGACCGCTCTCAGCAAGAGAGGGTGATACGCGGGCAGCGAATCATAGCAGACCGGAAGCTACAGCTGGAGATCAAGGTCGTAGTTTTTACTCTGAAATATCTACTCAGAATACTGTGCCTTTACCGTTTTTGTAGTCATCCCAACGGCAGACGCCCCAAGCGACGGCACGAGCGTTGAAGGCTCCCGAATTGCACAGAAGCCGTTTTCCGATACACCTGTCCCAAACCCTCCCGGATAGGTTTGTAGAAAATCCTTTCCTCCGAGAATTTGGAGTAGAATAGCCTGCTGGGGCGGCCTCCCACAATCCAAAAAGCATTCCTTTGACTCACTCAACCAGATATTTCTATCACTGGCTCATAAAATTGCGCACATTACCCTTTTTTAAACCCCACCCACGGCAGATAAAACACCCAATTTTCCTTGGGTGAAAGTCTCTGAAGACCCTCTCAAGAAGAGGAATTTCCACAGAGGCGTAAACGTCACGGGTTGAAACATCAAGAATGCTAGTCAAGCAACCCATAGAATAGCTAACGTAAACACAGGCGTTGATGTTGCGCCAGCGGCCTAAAAGGAGGGCCGTCAGAACAAATCGGCAGAATATACTCAGTCCAACTCCACTGCCCGCTCCAATTCTAGATCTACCTCCCCAAACTCCCCCTTTATTTCTGATTTCTTTTTTGTGAAATCAAACGATGGAGTAGTTTTTAAGCTGGTGTGTACGAACCCTCTGAACCTGTTTGATGAATCGCCGGGAATCAGACAGTTAACCTGTTACACTCAACATCACGTTCGCTTTGACAGAGACTTTGTGTACAGGTGACAACAGTGAAAATGAACTGAATGCCCGCGAGTATTCAATTTATTCACATGACTGCTCCCGGGAGAGAATAGGGTTCCCGCGATTTTCTTTCAGCAGTACCTCCCAACACCAACAGTCATCGGCGGGTTCCAGTCATTCGATAAATGTGACACTCTGAGACTAGCACTGCATGGCCAAAACTCACTCCTATTGGGGGTTGTTTCTCGTCCTCTCTCACCTGATGTCTCCAACGAGGACAACCTTTTAGTAAACCTGGTCAAATTCTTAGGACCACAACGTTTTGCTCATCAGTTTATTATGAGTGGCTGTGATTCACCCAAGCTGAACAGGGCACCAATTTCTCACCAGGAGGGTGAGGGCGAATTCTCGACTTCTTTATGGACGCTAAGTCGTCGGGAGGCGTGAACACAGCATGTCAGCTCCCTGACGCGGCATCGCTTTGATCAGATTCCCTCTCTACTCAAACTAGTGATCACTAACTAGAGCCATATGGTAGACAGAGAAATTATCAAACAATCGCCTGGACACATTGACCAGTTCCTGCTCACCTTTGGTCTCACGTGCTACTGGTTACAGTAACCAGCAAAAGGTCAACTGTCCGAAACTTCAATCAGACTGATTTTGACGGTCCAAGAACCTACCAAGGTTTAAATTTTGTGGATCGTGACTCTATGGGCCGGTGATACCGTGCATTCCAAAGCGCGATTTAAAAGTGGACGACTTATTTTTACCGCACAAGCTGTGAACTTTCTCTCTTCGGTCACCTCTTCCGCGCAGAAAACTTCTTCTAATCAGAGCCTGTTTTCGTTCATTTGCAAAGTATGTGCTCACCGGAAACTCGGGGGACTTAAGCGTGTTTCACATTGTCCGAAATAAGTACATGCGGATAATCCGCGAACATATCAGACCCGTAAAACAAAAGAACTTCCTCAGAGCCTGCAAGAACAAACTTTTCTTTTAAGTATATGCGACAACTAAGAAGGATCAAACCTTCAGCTTTTTCTTTGCGACTGCCCAACAAAATCAAGTCTGACCCCCTAGTTGTGGCCGAGTTATTCAGGAGGTACTACTCGGCACTTTACAACAGCGCACCATCGAAATGCCACCCTATCCTACCTCTGCAAAACTTCCGGTAACCAATTGGTACCGCTGGTTTTCCTGTGCCAGATGTTGAAGAACTCTTATCTAAGGTTAATTAACACAATGCACCAGGTCCTAGAAAGATCCATCCCAGAATTCTCAAAGAAGCAGACGTCAGTCTGGCAGAACATCTATATAAGGGAATAACCGAGCACTGCAGGTTAGTTTTTTCTCGAGTGCATGGAAATAGGCGAAGCTCATAGCCATATTCAAAGCGGGAGACCGAAACTCCCCTGCTGGCTACCGACCGATCACCCCCACTAGCCATTCGTGCAAGATATTGGAACGTTTATTGGAGCATGTCATTCTCAACAACTTCTTATCGAACCCCTTTTTCTTTCCAACCAGCAGGACTTCTTTTCTAGCCAGTCATGCGTAACAAGTATGCGTATTGTCATAGATCGTCTGACAGTGGGCCAAAGACAGTGGCGTCATTTCAGATGCTATCTTATATTTCGTTAGAGCTCCTGACCGTGCCCCATACAACCTCCTGAAACAAACTGGGCGCCTGTGGCCATCGAGAGGATGTTCTTTTTTGGATCGCCTCTTTTCTTGACAGTAGAACTGGACCAGACCTCTCGTCTCCCTCTCCTGTTTCTGCGAAGGTTCCCCAAGGTTCTGCCCTAGGTCCTTTGTTATTCCTCATTTGCATCAACGAACTTCCTGACAACATGACTAGCAACGCCATTCTTTACGCAGTCGACCCAAAAACCTGAAATACAACTGATCAATGTGCGTTACAAATTGATCATGACGCGACTGGGCGCTGGACGGACGACTGCAGTCTCCCAGTAAAAAGCTAAACGTGTGCTTCCGTATCACTCGGTGGAGATTCTGACAGTGGATTACTGACAATGCTTCCAGAGTGCGTTCAACAGAGTAGATGTCGTGAAAATCGATCTGAAGAAAGGTCTGGGCATGTAGTTGTCGTTTGACTTACCTTTCGCGTGCCACCATGAGATGGTGGTGTAGAAAGAAGAGACTTGCTGTTCTTAGGATGATGAAGTCCACCTTATCCCACATGGACAAGAAAGCGTTTTAAACGATTCGAAGGGTGTATATTGGACGGCTCATCAAGTGTGTTAATCAGGTCACGCACAGCCCTCTGAATAAAAACGTCAGCTAGCGAGCATGTTCAGCGCGCGGACACCAAGCTGGTGACGAGCTTAAGAAACTTAGCGCACCAGACTCGACTTGAGACCCCTGATTTGTATCCACTCAAATTCCGAAGATTCTGCAGTGATTCAGTTCTCGCAAACTTCTTTAGAGTAGGATCCGCAGAACCGTCCTTCACCGTAGCGAATAATGAAGGCCGGGAAGGACATAACAGGAAGCTTCTTAAGTTCCGTCGTCGGACCTTCCCTGGGCTTCAGTTCTGTCCTATAGGGTTAATAAACTTCGCAACTATCTCCCTTCTGATGTCTTTGGCGGCGCTTCCAAGAATCGTTTCAAAACATTGCTTGGTTCCCACTTACCTAAAAATTCATTTTGCGAGTAATCTTACACTGTTATTGTTATTGTAGGGTCTACATTTCATAGTAATGTCTTGCAGTTCGTTTATCTACATTTTTGTAACTACCGTTTTGTCGACCCCATCTATGCACTCGATAGAAAACACTACCATCGTTTCTATTCTGAATACCACAAAAAATAAACGAGTCTTACGACATACAGCCTGTCCACTTAATTTACATGTATATTTGGGCTGGTCAAGTGATCGCATCGTGAAATATTTCAGCTCCGCGTATCTGTTAATCTGTACACACTGAACCTCCGTCATCCCACGCCGTGTGTGGAATTTTCCATCAGTCGTCGTCTAAACCCACTTTCTGGCGCCATCTTTCTCTCGGGTGGTGGCCTAATCCAAGCAACGGACTTTGGGTTATCAGTGGAACCTTCAGTTTTTTTACTGACACGCCTTCCTTCCGTTTGTACACATACCATTTGTGCACATCCGTTGCCGTTACAATTCTTCTCAGGTGTTACTGTATTTGGGCTATTTTTATCACTTGAATGGTCATGCCAATACACTATTTACCGCAATTCTCAATAGCGGTGCTATATCATGTTTTCAAAGACTGCCTTGCAGACCAACACACGCCCACTTGACAATGACCAGAGAAAATCTGCTGAATCCCGGAACCTTGAGCCTTTGCCTCGATCCCATACATCAAACGGTGAATCGCGAACTGGACCTGAATTTGTGCGCAAAGTTTAAGTCTGTGCGATACTGTGGCTGAAAGACCTTCAATGGCGCTATCGACCGTCAAGGGCACCCTGGAGCGGGTTTTAGACAAAAACGTACAAGATCTCGTTCGTGGAATTAGAAACCACAAAAACGACGAGGTATTCCATCCTTTGCTAATTCTAGGTTTGTAGGCTAAATACATAAACGAGTGTCTTGATGAGATCAAAAATGAAATTAAACAGGGTTCATTCGCGAGTAAATCGAATGCAGTTGCAAAATTAGTCTATGTAAGCTGTTCATCGAATTCACGATTAACTTCAGCTTCAAATGCTTGGTTATGACATAGGTTGGGCGATGTTTAACACGGTTGAGGTTATGAGCTGCCAAAAGTTTACATTTAAGGTAATCGTTTTTTGCTGTTGTACATGTTGGCGTCCAATAGCGTGTGGGTTACCTTGCAGCATCCCAGAGTTTTCATCCCGGATCAGATGTATTGTTGTTAACACCTAACCTCATCCGAAAGGTAATAACATTTTCATCTAGTTAACGCATTCCAGGATCTCTGTAGCGCTAATATGTATGATGCTGGAATCGCACTTTCTGGTCTGTCCTGTTTCATGACTTCTGATTTGGCGATGGATTTACATAACGACATTCTTACCCTGGTGAGTACATGTGGCTCAGTTGCATTGGCTCGGTAATGATAGTGAATATTATGACACGTCCTGAGATGTAGTTTTGGGAAATCTCGTGGTTAGTTTGGGTGGGTTATTTCTGCATAATAATGGTGTTGATGGCTGATAACTCGTTTTCTCCTTGAAGGGAACATCAACATTACTAGAGATAGTCGTTCTCCCGTTAGAACATTTGCTTCCTAGGAGTGACCAAACGTCCCGTCTCTAGTGTTACAAAATTTGTCCGTCCGAGCCACTGATCTGATATGTGTTTCGTCCACCTCTTTTGATTTTTATCAGTTTTCCGGATGGTTTCTACGACGTACACGGTTTTACAGGGTCGGATTAAGTTTCGGTGGCAGTACGCATCGTCCGCACAACACTTGGCGGAATAAATCGACTGATGTAAATTTAGAAGTCTTTTAAATCACGTTACCTGCTCCTAAAATCCACCATAGCCAATGATGCATATATACCTACTACATATATATACAGTAACTCACGAAGTGAAAAACGTTAAACAGTGTTCACCCACCTGTTATTGTATACTCCATGAGTATTGACCGTCGTGAAATTTGGAACGCTTCAGTTATACCAGCACCCGTGCGAACTGCTTTCCGTTTCCTTCGTTTTCGTAGACATTACTAATCATGGGCATAGTGGCATTCCCCGAAATTTGGTTTATCCACACTGAGGCATCTGAGGTGTACCGAACTATCGTCCAGGGGTTGAGTGACGCTCAGAGGGATGATCCTCATAAGAATCCAAAATCCACGTGTGCGCATGACAGAATAGTGATGTGTTGGCCAATGTATACAACTGTGGGTAGACAGACCTAAGTAATCCACATGTATAACAGTGCAGGT
Source organism: Paragonimus westermani (assembly GCA_008508345.1). Taxonomy (NCBI): domain Eukaryota; kingdom Metazoa; phylum Platyhelminthes; class Trematoda; order Plagiorchiida; family Troglotrematidae; genus Paragonimus; species Paragonimus westermani. The sequence goes on along the minus strand of QNGE01000539.1, from coordinate 43 downwards.
TATTGTCATCATCATAGACAGCAATACATCAGTGGTTCACACT